>PVKZ01003567.1:102546-125102 GCA_004027375.1 Macroglossus sobrinus
ATATATATATATATATATATATATATATATATATATATATATATATATATATAAAATCAGGCAAGAGAGTCATTTAAAAAGAAGGAAGAAGATAGTGAGAGAAAGTCATTTAAAAGGAAGGAAGGGGATAGTGAGAGAAAGACCATTTCTGCCCAATTTCAACTTCTGGGTTCAGATATACTACTCTATGACTTTAGCGTTAATTTAGGCTTTAGCTTCTTAGTGAATAGCTAATTTGTATCTCCTCCAAAAGACAAACTGCACTATGAAGTTCTTGGCTACTAGTGGTTTAGGAGAGAGACAGTGTCTTGCAAACTTAAAATTAATAGCATACAAATAGCTTATGTTTATTTTCTAATATTTGCAGAATACTTTGATATCCTTCTATTCCATAGAGCCATCTTATCACTAACATTCTTCTCAATCATCTCTAGATCACTGTCTGTCACTTTTGTATGGCCTAATCCTCTCCCATCACTTCTGGAAACATCCACTATAGGCAAAAGATGTGTTATGCCCACTTACCCAGCAAACATTTTAAAAAATAATAATTACCAAACAATAAGTGTATCAAAGAATAAAACTATAGTTTTAACTATGAAGGAAGAAAGCCTATGAGCTTCCATTCTCTACTTCCTATCATGACAAACTCATAGCCAAATATCATGGAGGTCAAATAGGGAGACACAGGACTATCTGGACCAGGACTAAAGAGTTTGTCAGGGTATGGGAATTTCAGTATTTGCACAGGGCAAGTCCCCAGCAAACCAGTATGGTTAGTCACCTGAAGACCAACTAAACACAGTGGACAGTGCTACTGTCAAGAAAATCAAAACCTCTTGTCTGCTTTCTGCTGGGATGTATTTTTTTATCATTAAACTTAAAGCCATTGATGAGTTCCATGATTTTTAAATTTTATTTATTTATTTTAATTTTTATTTTTATTATGGTGACAGGGTAACGAAATCCAGTAAGTTTCAAGTGTACAATTCAATGGTAAGGCACATATATATTGCATTGTGTATAGTTGGATTACTTTCTGTCACCACATATATGACCCCTTTTATCCCATCTATCTCCCTCTTCCCACTTCCCTCTGGTAACTACTAGTATACAAGAGTCTAGTGTACAAGAGTCTCTGTTTGTTTGTCCAGTTTATTTGTTGCTTTTAGGTTTATATCCCACATATAAGTAATATTATGTGGTTTTAAATATTTTCTATATGGCTTATTTTGCTTAGCATGATTATCTCAAGGCCCATGATTTGTTGCAAATGACAGTCTTTCATCTATTCTTATGGTTGAATAATATTCCATTGTATATACCTACCACAGCTTCTTTATCCAATCATCTATTGTAGGCTTCTTCAGTTGTTTCCATGTCCTGCTCACCATGAATAATGCTACTATGAACATTGGTGTTCAAATATTTTTTCAGATATATGTTTTAAAGTCTTTCAGGTAAATACCAGGTAGAGAGATTGCTGGATCACATGGCAGATCATTTTTAGTTTTTTTGAGAAACCTCCACACTGTTTTCCATAATGGCTGTACCACTTTGCAGTCCCACCAGCAGTGTATGAGGGTTCCTTTTTCTCTGCATTCTTTCCAACATTTGTTATTATTTGTCCTGTGGATTATAGCTATTCTAACAGGTGTGAGATGGTATCTCATTGTGGTTTTGATTTGCATTTCCCTAATAGCTAGTAATGTTGAGCATCTATTCATATGTTTATTGGCCATTTGTATGTTTCTTTGGTAGAAGTGTCTGTTCAGGTTCTCTTCTCATTTTTTGATTGTTTCTGTTGTCGTTATTGAGTTGTATGAGTTCTTTGTATATTTTGGACATTAGGCTCTTATAAAAGGTGTTGCTTGCAAATATATTTTTCCATTTGGATTGTTGTCTCTTTACTTTGTCTATGTTTTTTTGCTGTACAGAAGTTTTTTTAGTTTAATGTAGTCTCATTCATTTATTTTTGCTTTTACTTCTATTGCTTTGAGGTCGAATTTATAAAATCCTCTTTAAGTCCAAAGTCCATGAGTTTAGTTTCTATGTTTTCTTCTATGCAATTTATTCTTTCAGGTTTTATATTCAGGTCCTGAATCCATTTTAAGGTAATTTTGGTGTGTGGTGATAGACAACAGTCTAGTTTCATTCTTTTGCAGGTGGCTTTCCAGTTTTCCCAGCACCATTTATTGAAGAGGCTTTCTTTCCTCCACTGAATGTTTTTGGCTTCTTTATCAAAAATTACTTGCCCATATAAATATGAGTTTACTTCTGGACTCTTAATTCTGTTCCATTGGTTCATATGTCTGTTTTGCTGCCAGTACCATGCCATGTTGATTATTGTTGCTTTGTAGTAAAATTTGAAGTTGGGCAGACTTATGCCTCCAGCCTTTTTTTTTTTTTCTCATGAAAGCTTTTGCAATCTGGGGTCTACTGTTCTTCCACACAAATCTGATGAGTTTTTTTCTATTTCTTTAAAAAATTCCAATGAGATTTTGATGGGGATTGCATTAAATCTGTATAATGTTTTAGGAAATAAGATTATTTTAACTATGTAAATTCTTCCGATTCAAAAACATGGACTATTTTTTCTTTTTTTTTTTTGTATCTTCTTCAATTTCTTGTAATAGGATCTTATAGTTGTTTCATATAGGTCCTTCACATGTTTTGTTAGATTTATTTCTAGGTATTTTATTCTTTATTCTTTTTGTTGCAATTACAAAAGAAATTATTTTTTTCTACTTTTCTGATAATTCATTATTAGAATATATGAACGCTATGGATTTTTGAACATTGATTTTGTGTCCAGAAACTTTACTGAATTTGCTTATTGTTTCTAGTAGTGTTCTTTGGCATATTTAGGGTTTTCTATATAGAGAATCATGTAATCCACAAATAGAGACAGTTTGACTTCTTTATTCCCTAGTCAAATGCCTTTTATATCTTTCTCTTGTCTGATTGCACTCACTAGTAACTTCAATATTATATTGAATAACAATGGCAATAGTGGATAGCCTTGTCTTGTTCCTGATCTTAGAGAAAAGATTTTTAGTTTTTCACAGTTAACTATAACTGTGAAACCTGAAGGTTTGTTGTATACGGGCTTTATTACATGAAGGTACTTTCCTTCTATACCAATTTTGTTAAGTGTTTTGATAATAAATGGATGCTGTATTTTGTCAAAGGCTTTTTCTGAATGTATTAATATGATCATATGATTCTTATTTTTTAATTTGTTTATGTGAAGTATCATATTAATCGATTTGTGTATGTTGAACCATCGCTGTGCCTCTGGGAGGAAGCTCATTTGATTGTGGTGTATAATCCTTTCAATATGTTGTTGTATTCATTTCGCTAATATCTTATTTAGAAATTTTGCATTTGTGTCCATGAGAGATATCGGTCTACATTTTTCTTTTTGTGTGTGTTATCTTTACCAGGTTTTGGTATCAGGGTAATATTGGTCTCATAAACTGAGTTAGGAAGTATTGCCTCCTCTTTGATTTTTTTGAATAGTTTGAGGAGAATAGGTATTAAATCTTGTTTGAATGTTTGGTAGAATTCACTGGTGAAGCCATCTGGTCCTGGAGTTTTACTTTTGGGTAGGTTTTTGATGATTGTTTTAATTTCCACACTGCTGGTCTATTTAGATTCTCCAGTTCTTGATTCAGTTTAGGAAGGCTGTATCTTTCTAATTGTCTGTTACTTCTAAGTTATTAAATTTGGCATTATATACTTTTTCATAGTATTCTTATATGATCCTTTATATTGCTGCATTGTCTGTTGTAATTTCTCCTCTTTCATTCCTGATTTTGATTATTTGTGTTCTTTCTCTTTTTTCTTTAGTGAGTCTAGCCAGGGGATTGACAATTTTATTAACCTTTTCAAAGAACAAACTCTTTGTTGCATTTATTTTTTTCTATTGTTTTTTTTTCAATTTTATCTATTTGTACTCTAATTTTGATTATTTCTTTCTTTCTCTTGACTTTAAGTTTCATTTGTTCTTCCTTTTCTAGTTTTTAAAGATGTAGTGTTAAGTTGTTTATTTTGAGATAGGCCTGTAATGATAAGAACTTTCCTCTTATGATCGCCTTTGCCGTGTCCCAAGTTTTGATATGTTATACTATCATTATCATTCATTTCTATGTATCTCTTGATCTATCTTCTCTGACCCATTTATTCTTCAGTCACATGTTGTTTAATCTCCATGTATTTGTTCTTCCCTCTTCCTCTTCAAAGCATTATGATTAGAGAGAATATGGTTGGTATATCAGTTCTCTTATATTTGTTAAGGTTGTCTCTGTGTCCCAGTATGTGATCAATCCTTGAAAACGTACCATGTGCACTAGAGAAGAATGCATAAGCAGCTGTTTTGGGATGAAGGGCTCTGTAAATGCCAATTATGTCCATTTGGTCTAATGTGTCATTTAAGTATGTTATTTCCTTATTGATTTTCTGTTTCAATGATCTGTCCATATCTGACAGTGTGGCATTTAGGTCCCCTTCTCTGATAGTGTTTTGGTCTGTTTCTCCCTTTAGTTCTGTTAGTAATTGCTTTACACATTTCGGGACTCCATAATTGCGAGCATAGATACTAATAAGTGTTATGTCTTCTTGGTGCATGAGTCCCTTTATCATTACTAAGTGTCTCTTAATACCTTTCTTTACCTTTTTTTTATTTTGAAGTCTATTTCATCTGATATTAGTACTGCTACTCCTGCTTTTTTCTGAATATCATTTGCTTGAAATATCATTTTCCACTCTTTCACTTTGAGTCTATATTTGTCTTGGAACTGAAATGTGTCTCCTGGAGGCAGCATAAGGTTGGATTTTGTTTTTTGAGCCAATCTGCAACTCTGTGCCTTTTTATTGGTGAGTTCAGTCCATTTACATTTAGGATGATTATGAAAATATGAGGTTTTCCTGTAGCCATTTTATCTTTTGTTTTCTGGTAGCTCAGTGTTTCCATTGCTTCTCTGTCCTTGTTTGTCTTTTTTGTTTATTTTTTTGTTTGTTTGGCTATTGTAGGTTTTTCCTCTGGTTCTTCTTGTTTTATGCTATATACTTCAGTTCTGAATCTTTGGTGTGTGGTTACCATTATGAATATGTAAAAGATAGTTATATATATATATATATAGTCGTTCATTTTCTTCTCTGTGTACCTTATTTTCATTCTCCTTTGCAAATTTAAATCTTTAAATTCTCACTTTTTCAGTCATTGTTATCTTTATTTGTCCCTATGTAGGCTGAAGGTTCATTACTATCTTGCTGTAGTAATTCTCTTCTTATTGTATAAGCTTATAATGCCCTTTTCTTAGTAAGGGTTGCACTCCTCTGCTTCTATTTGCCTGATAGTCACTTTACTCCTAATTATGTATTTTTGTTTTGTTTTGTTTCGTTATTTTGTTTTAGGTGAGCTGACCCCTTTCAGTATTTCCTGTAGTGAAGGCCTCATAATGGAGAATTTCCTCAATTTTTGTATGTCTGGAAAGGTCTTTATTTCTCCTTCATATCTAAAGGAGAGCTTTGCCAGATACATTATTCTCGGCTGGGAGTTCCTTTCATTTAGTAATTTGAATATTTTATTTCACTCTTTTCTATCTTGTAAGGTTTGTGCTGAGATGTCCAACAATAATCTAATGGGTTTTCCTCTATAGGTTACCATCTTTTTCTCCCTGGCTGCCCTGAGAATTCTTTCTTTGTCATTCATTTTTGATCATTTAAATACAATGTGTCTTGGAGGCCTTTTTGTGTTGAGATAATTGGGTGTTGTGTTGACTTTTGAATTCCAAGCTCTGACTCATTCTTTAGATTTTGGAAATTCTCATCAACTATTTGTCTAAGACTGCTTTCTAATTCCTGCTCTTTTTTCTTCCCTTTGAAAATGCCCATTATTCTTATGTTTCCTCTCCTGATGGTATAAGCTAGTTCTTAAATTTTTTTATTATTTTTTATTCTTCAGTTTCTCTCTTCTTCCTTCTGATTTATTTTTAGTTTTCTGTCTTCAATGTTTATTAATCTTTTTCTCCATTTGGCCGACTCTATTTCTCAAGCTTGCTATTTTATTTTTTGTCTCTTTTGTATGGTTTTCATCTCCAGAAGTCCTATTTGGTTCTTTTAAGGGTTTCACTATCCTTGCTAAAAAACTCATTCTGCTGATGTAGTTGTTTTTTCAATTCCTGAAGTTGTTGGTATGAATTATTTTGGATCTTACTGAATTTTTCAGAAGTAACATGCTGAATTCTCTGTCATTTAAGTCACACATTTCTATGTCTGTGAGCTTATTTTCTGGAGATTTTTCTCTTTCTTTCTGAGATGCCTTGTCACCTTGGTTGTTCATGGTGTTTAATGGACTGTTTCTCAACCTGGGCATTAATGGAAGTGTATTCTGGTGTTTTTTTTTTTCAGAAAAAAAAAGATTTATTATAGAAAAGTTTCTCTGTAGTGTGTTGTTAAGAAGGTATTTTTCTTTTGGTTCTAGTAGGTGGTGTCTAAACCTTTTGGATCTCTACTTTATATAAAGTCTCAATAATGTCTTTTTCTCCTTATAAATATTCAATCATGATCAATACCTTCAGTCTTAGTCCCTGTCAGTGTTAGAGACAGTTTCAGTAGTGTTTTCTCAGATTCCCCTGGGGCTCTGCGGTGTTCATTTTTGGAGGATATGAGGTGAGAGCCCTTTGTTTTGGGAGATGAGGGCTGCATCTCAGCCTTGCATTTTTCAACCGTGGCTGGTAATAATCAACTGTTGCTTCTCTGCTTTCTCCTGGACACTGCCACTTTATGGAGTGCATAGCTTTCTCAGGCAGGGTTGCTCAGGGAACCTGTCACAACTTCTCTCATTCCTCTCCTCCTGCAGGGAGCTCTGGCTGCAAGAAGCAATTTCTTTGTTTCTTCCAGTCCACCACCCAACTCCTGGGGTTCTGACCTGTGGTAGTTCTTATTCACAGATCCCTCACTCTGATGTGCTTATGTGCAAGTTGGGTGTTTTTTGTTGTTGTTGAGTTTAGATGTTCAAGTTATTGTTGTTTCAAGAGGAGAGATGTGGGGCCATCTCTCATCTGCCATGTTTATGACATCAGTTCTCTAAATTGACAATTTTTGATAGACTGTTAGTTGTTCACATCTCTTCCTTAAGCTTCATGATACTGGAAAGCAGGTAGGCTGGTCTTTTCTTTATGCACACTTCCATACACAATGCTGGCACAGAGTGAACAATTAAGCTTTAATAAACTGACTTGCAGAATATACCCAGCAAATCTTTGTACTTTAAATTTTATTCTACATGAGATCTTCCTATTCTAAAGAGAAACATATCCCCTGCCAAAAACTCTCAACCTCTCCATTGTTATTGTAATATTGTTTCCTACCTGGTGCTACCATCTTCTCCTCTACCAAGCCAATATTTTGTGTATTCTAGTTTTCTTGTTACTGTGGTTTATGTATTCACCAAAAAGATAATAATTTCTTTTAAAATTGTCACCTTAAAAATTCTCCCTGAACTATTTAATTTTTTATTTTTCTAAAAAAAAATATGTATTCCATGATAATTCTTGGTATCCTGCTACCATTATTCTACTTCTTATTTCTTCATTTCACCAATGGAAATAGCTGGAATTTTGCTATCTCATGACAGTTGCACAGGTATTACATTTAACCTTTCATCACAATAACACTATTGTTCCCATTTTCCTGATGAGAAAATAGAGGCTAGGTAGAGTCAAGTGACTGGCATCAGTTGTAGAAGTATTCACAGGATGTCACAGGATCAGTCTACTACCTATCATGACCTTGGCTTTATTTTTTCCCCTATTTATCATGCAATAAAAAAAGAAAGAAAGGAAAAAGAAAAACAGTGTGCCAGTAACCTATCTCTCTCTTTAGTGGAAGAAATTTCTTGGAAATTATATTCTAGAAATGGCTGTAGTTGGGCAGTTCTAGAATCTGTACTAAAGAAGTCATTTCAAAGAAATTTTCCAAATAAAACCTTTCACTTTAAAGAGTAACTCTGCTTTAGTCAAGTACACATAATAATGGGAAAATGAAAGCCTAAAATTGATTCTGTAAGAGTATAGGAATACATGCAAGCTTTGATACAAATTAATGACATCAAATCAAGTTACAGACTTAAACAGTTTATTGGGCAGAATATCTGCAAAGTCAAAATATACATAGAGGCAGCAGCTATGAATGTGAAGGAAAATATCAGAACAAAGATCACTGAAAGACATAGTTCAGTTTTAACCGCCTACCGGGAAGTTTTTATTTGAATTTAGTTCATCCTAGAAGATTCCAAAATGGGAGTTCACTGAACCTTAACTTGCACAGAGAACTGACAGTGAGTCAGGTAAATTTCACTCCAGTCAGTTAGAGCTGATGTTGTCTTCAAGGATTTATGGTACTCCTGAAGATGTGTACATCTGTCTCTCTATACATATCCGTCCAACCACAATTCTGGAGACATAAGTATTAACAATACAGACTTCAAATCTACAGGTATTATGTATAAATTGTTAACAAACTTAATCCCTAAATTTTATTTTCTATACACGTCTGACTCAGGTTTACATAATAGAACTATCCAACTTTTGTTGTAAGAAACGTGTATGTCCATAACAATTCTCATAATGTGCCTCTTTATTTAACACTGTTCCTTTAAGATTTAAAAACTATGTATTACTCAAACTGGTGTTCTATTAAACTGTAATTTTTAAAGTACAGCAAAACATAACACCATCATTTACAAACCAAAAATTACCATTGTGTAGACAGTGCTTGGTAAACTGAAAAAAAGGTAAATAGGTATTTAAACATCTACCTTAACACAATATACTTTGTGAGCAGCTTAGAGGGGCATGATATCACAATCACCTGTGCAAATGTATCAGTCAAATCATTAAAGCCATTAAGTTCTCACATTCCTAGAAAAATGGCCTTATTAAAATAGATTGATGACAAACATGGACAGTGGACTAATGGTTACCAGAAGGAAGGGGTGGGGAGGTAAATAGGTATAAAGGTGGTAAAATATGTGGCAACAGAAAGAAATCTAACTATAGGCAGTGAACACACAGTGTAATATATATATGACTTACTATTGAATTGTACACTTGAAACTTATTAGATTTTGTTAATCAATGTCACTCCTCCAAAAAATTACTTAATTAATAAAAAGTAAAATAAAATAAAATAGATTGATGAGCTATATAGTGTCATGAGCTTGGATAGCCCCATTCTATATTTAATTTAAGATAGCTAAAAATATTATAGGGCTAAAAAGACATTCAAATGAAATAAATATATACTTTCCATTTGAATATTATAGTAATCTATCACACTGAAATCATAATGCAGTGTTTTTTTTTTTTCAAAGCATGGTTCCAGCTATACTTCAAAGACTAAAGCAGAGATAGTAAAATACTCTTCATGTTTCACATATATTCCCTATTATCCACTAGAAACATCTATTTTTATAGGTTTACATTTTGGGGGTAGAAGAGAGCAAAGTGGTATTATTAAAGTTGTAAAATTATAAGAAAAGATTTAACAATTTTGGCACAATATTGAGAACTATTTCTTGGTTCTTTTTAAATTATTTTTTCTCTTCAACTGTTAATAATGTATAATCTATTTATTAATATGAAAGAATTGCTTTAAAATATTACAAGCCAAAAAAATCCCCGAAAGAACAGGATAGATGAAACAAGACTGGAAAAGTGTTAATAATTATAAAAATTGGGTGATAGTTACATGGAATTGATTACATTATTCTCTCGTTATTTTATTTCTTTTTTATATTCTTTATTTTTGTATGAATGTAAAAATTTTATGTAATACAATAAAAAAAATCACTATCCTATCTTCATGGGATTAACTCTAGTAAGTGCGATTTAGTCATGTATGTGAACTTTATGTAAAACCACTATGTTTTATTCTTTTCTGAATTCAAACATGAAAGAAAACTGACCTGTAAATGATATTCGACCACAAATACATAGCTGCTGAAAAATAGTTTAAAATCAGAAAGATTTTATGAGACCCATTCCTCAAATGATTTAACTGATGGTTTTATGTCTGAAAAGTAGTGGGATAATCTAAGGACCAAATTTAGGTATCAGCACCTTAAAATGAATCAATCAACTATTTAGTTAGAAACATACTAGAGGCTGTGAAATAAACAAGACATTGGAACAATGGTCAAACAGTTTTTAGATCAGCAGAGGAGACAACATTAGCATATATTGAACAGCAAATAGTTGAAATTTGAAATGCATGGTCCAGGTAGTAATTATAAAGGAATTTATCAAAGGGAGAGTTTTGTGAAAGTCTCACATAAGAAATTAGAAATGAAGTGGTCTTTCAAATATGTATAACATTTGGGCAAGCAGGAAAAAGTATCATGTTGCAAGAAAAATATAAAAAGTCAGCACGGCATGTAGATATTAAAGAGAACATGAAGTTTAAAGCAGAGGACACACGTTAAGGATGACAACAGTAATAATAATAGCAAACACTTCGTGTAAGGTATTAGTCTGAGTATTTTACATATATTTTTCCTTATATATTTTTATAAGTTATATATTTTTAATAGCCTAGTTTTGCAAATGAGGAAACTGAGGCACAGAGAAATTAAGTAATGCGCCCAAGGTCACAGAATTTATAATGGTAGAGCAAGGCTTTGAACCCAAACAGAACACGTGTGAAGATTCCCATGTCATACTGCCCAGTGGGAAATAAGACTTGAAAGGTAATTTGGGAGCAGATAATGAAAGGAGAGAGAGGACTTTTCGGTTGATGCTGACAATATTGGTTCCTGACAAATAACATGGGGAAAGGATTGTGGTGATATCATGCATTCATAAAATTCATTTCCAATGCTAAAGCCGACTTCTATCCCAACTTTTATTCAAATACCAGTACTTTTACGGACTGTCCAAAATTTCTTAGCCTAAAAGTTGAGAGCTAACTTTTGCTCTCTTAAGTCAAAGAATCAGAAAATTTGGGCACTAAGTTTAAGTAACTTGGCTGAAAGCACATAACTTTGTGTTGGATCAAAGAACCAAAAATTCAAAGACTCTTGGTCTCAATTCTATAATTCACACACAAATGTACATTTCTTCGCTCAGAAATATAATTCCATAGACTGAAAATGGCAGTATGTTTAATTGGATCCCAGCCATCTATCTCACATCTAAAGACACAGTGGGGTAACTATTACACAATAATTTAGTCTTTTGTATTTTATTGCATACCAAGCACCTAAACAGTACATTTTGAATAATCATTTCCATTATTGTTCTACTCTATACACAAAACATACTTTTTATTTAACACTTAGAGTAAGTGTTGAGACCCAGAATAAAGTTAGAGAATCTAGGATTACAATTATTAGTAATCTCTTCTTATACTTTTCCTGTTACCTCTGACCTAATTTTTAGGCCTGTTCTCAACAGAATTCGATGATTTTCACTACTTTATTATGTACTAGAAGTATTAAGTTATCTTCCCAAATCTCCCTCCTTTAAGTCTAGAATGAACTCTTGTGGGATATGAAGCTTTTGCATTGCCATATCAGAATGACTTTTTGGAACTCAGGTCACCAACCATCTTGGTTTGCCCGAGACTTTCTTGGTTTGGGCACTGAAGGTCCTGTATTCAAGGAAAAGCCTTCATTCAGTCCCCGACAAACCAGTATATTTGGTTACCCTAGTGTCTGGCACACATACTAAAATGTTATAGAAAAATATGTGTGCCTTTCTCAATATAACTATTTGTGAATCTATGCATTGATTGATGAAACAGAATAAATACATGTGGGTGAAAAAAACAAATAAAATAAAAAGAACAACTCTCCCTTAGCCTTTTGGAGAGACACTTTATCTTAGCATGAGAACTCCTTTCTGTTAGAACAGAAGTGAACCTCTCAACCTGATACAATCTGTTGTTAATCACCTACGATAAAGGTAAAAACACTTCCCAGAAACTCCTCAAGTTGTAGTAATGCTGCTAAAATGCTGTGCTGGGGAAGTAGGATACTAATTTACCTGAAAATCTAAGCAGCTCTTAATTAAACTAATTGTACAATACAGAATTTTTCTATTGTAGTGTACATGCCTGTGACCCACTTTTCAGGAACTATAACAGTTTAGAAATGCTTTACCTTATTGCGGCAGAAAACCCAGTGTTATCATTAAAGCAAAATAACTCACATTTATTATGAAGGTATTCTTTGTGAAAGCTAAAATTTTACTAAAATCAAAGAAGGGGGAAAAAGAGAAGTTGATATTTGAGTAAAATACTTTCTCCTCAGATCCTCACTAAAAGTGTGGGCATTATTTCTCAACACATACTCTACCCTCAAAAATTATTTCTTAACATATACTCTAACCTCAAAAATACTTAAAGAAGATCTACAAGAGTTCCCTTTCTCAATTATACTTTAATTAAAAAAAACTCTTTAGAAAAATTTAAGGGAAACATTCTTCTCTCTCATAGATGCTAGGTTTGAGAGACAGCCAAAGGTGAAAATAATTTTATGTTAAAAATATCCAAAATATTTTGAAGACCCTTCTCTTTTCTTTATATACAAGTTAATGGAGGACCTGATAATAAATGAGAAGTGTATTTTAAAATCACACCTAATTTACAAAATATGCTATTTCATTGCAATCTCTTATTAATTCTCTAAGAGATCCCCCAAAAAGTAGCTTGAATGAGCCTAATGAAAACAAAATCATGCCAATCAGGACTTGATTTGAAATCCTAATTAATCATTTATTTTATTTGCTCACTATAGTAAAGAAAAAATGGCAAGAGTAGTTAGTATATTTATAAAGAAAATCAAGCTGAGGTAGTGCATTTTATTTACAGAACTTTGTTATAGAGCAAACACATTTGAGATTAAAAACTTAAATTAACATCACACTTTTATAAACATAGAACAGAAGGTATAGACAGAAAAAAAACGATTGCCTTTATATTTATATGTCAAAATGCAGAATTTGTTTAATATTGCTGAGGTTCTGTAATAAGGCCTTTGACTTAGACGACAGGGGTGACGGCTAATTTTCTTAAGAGTATTCAGTAAAACAACTTTTATACATTCCTTTTGTTATAGAACAGGTGAGACAGCGACCCACAGAGCCGAATCAGAGAATTATGAGCCTTTATTAACTCTCAAAGAAAACTCAAGAAAAAAAATGTTGTATTATGGTAGTGTTATTTTGTACTATTTATCTGAACATAAGAAAACTAACTTCTTAGAGTGATCTAAAACAAAAAATATGCAGGATTATGCTAGTTGCACTGTTACTTAAGCCAAGAACAGAATGTTAGAATAAGTAGAGCTAGTTTTAGGCACTTAAGAAAACAAAGCTAGTTCACTATATAAACTGTTCTTTAATAGTAATGCTGCTGACAGACTTTGTTGTTAACAAGTATTCAGTCTACATCTACATTCATCAAAGGACAGACAACCTTGTCTCACTGGGTGAGTTTGTGAAACAGTTCTCATGGTCAAATACAGTTAGGAAACACTGTATGCTCTAGCTTCCTCTTAAGAGATTTACAATGCATATGGGAACAAAATAAACATTTTGAGAAATTCTATATTTGAAACCTTTGAACTTGTATCATGCATATTTTCCAAATTCTGAGGATCCATGTGAGCAAAACATACTGTGAGAAAAGTGACTGTTATTAATTTGTTTGCTTTGTTTTGTTTATAGTGACAGCTAAATAGTACATGAGTTCATTAAGACTATGCCAGATCACTGAATGAACAATGGGGTGGTTCTTTTTACAAGATACTTAGCATTATTCAGGTTTCTAGAATAATCTTCTAGTTTTTTAGCTCCCCAAAATTGCCTAAGGACTTAATATGCTTAAATTCCTTTGTGCCTAGTTTACAATTCTTCAATAGAAACCATCGGATACAAGAAATTATTTTTAAAATATCAAATAATTTGGCACAGCTTTAAGAAGGACCTGTATGAAGTAATGAAAAAAAAAAGCAAAACTCCACTCATCAGCCAAATCAGCTGTGTCATACCTGAGGTCAATGGGTGACAGATATTGCTTTCAGACCACCCACAAGATCAGATCAGATCATTTGGCTGCTCCTCCCCCACTTCCCCACAGGCTTCTAAGGATCCCGTTAATGATCAGCTTCACAAAGTTTTCTATAGAGAGGAACACAGCTTTCCTTTAAAGAATGCCAAAAGAATTAATCTATTGTCACTTGTGTTTATTTCTCAAGAGGCTTTTAGCCCTTGCTGGTCTATATAGTGCAGTGTGACAATAGCACAGAATATATGTATGTATGTGTGTATGTATGTATGTATGTATGTAGTATGTAGTATGTAGTGTGTAGTGTGTAGTGTGTATTTTTCAAGGGGAATTCAGCCTTCAAAACAGTGACATCCCGGACATTTTCCAGAGAGATTGCACAACTTACACCTGTGGTACTAACAGACATGAATTTCTCTCTGGTGGTAGCTTGCCAATTTAACTCAACAAATTCACAGGGAAGGGAACACTTAAGCCTTTATGCCAGTGGCTAGGGCATTTGCTTTTAAATGATGAGTCAAGAAATGATAAATAGGACTTTTTATTGGAGGTGTGGGGGAGGGGGAAGATGGTTAAACTCTCAGGCAATTGTAAAGATTACTCTGAGTATTATTGGCACCTGAAGTTTGAGTTCTAGGAGTTATACAAATTCTGCTTGAAGCTCGAAACACTTATATCTGTCAGTGTGGTCACTTTGATGTATGTATCTAAGGCTTTGTTTCAGACAGAGTTTCACATTCTATGGGCTAAATTGATGGTTTGGTCATTTCTTGAAATGTCTGAGGCGACTACATTCTGCTGTGCTCTGCCAACTTTTACTATTGATTTGAAGACTTACTTAACACATTATTGCAAACTATTATTTTCCATTAATAAATCTGATGTTGTTTTTGTACATAATAAACATTGTATCTCTGATAATGAACAGCACATCATCTATGTCACCTGGTTCTCCTACTTTAAGGTAAGTAAGGTTGCTAGGACATTACTTCCCTTAACCAGAAAAGGGTCGATACCTAAATATAATTAAGACAGGAAGATTCAGAGATCTATTGGTAGAAAATAGAGTTCATTTCCATCATTCTACAAAGGATCTTTGATAATTGGCATGTACAAGAAAGGCTGCTACAGTACTATGGGATTGTAAGGTAGATTCCTGCAATTAAAGATCTATTGTGAGGTAAAATACTAGTGAGGGAAAGTAAGATATAAAAACTATGATAGAAAAGATAAGACTGTTAAACATGAAACATTTAAACTGGACCTCAAAATATAGGTAGAAATGAGGGATTAGATGGTCTCAATATAGAATATGACAAGAGCAAAAGCAGTGGAAGTGGGAAAGGACAGACAGGAAGTATGTGTGTTTGTGCATATGTGTGTTATGTATAAGGTGTGTGTTTGCTTGAAATGTAGGTCCACACAAGAGAGTCGTTAGTGACAGAAAAAGCTAGAAAGATTAATTGTAGCTGAATCATGGAAAGCCTTGAATGCCAGACTAAAGAGATTCAGTAAATGATGGGGAGATGCTGAAGGTTTTTTTAGGAGAGTAATATTATCCTTTTAATGAATTTGAAGATGTATCTGGTCATGATGTGGAGAGTAAGCAAAGGTTCATGAAACACTGAGGCAGAAAGACTAAGTAGTTACTACAGTGAAAACTGTAGGAAAAAAATAATTGAAGTGTAATCTTACAGCAATTAAAATATAACCTGAATACCTATATGTAACATGTCACAATCACCTCTTCCTGCATAGCACCCTCTATGTTGATGACTCAGAAAGACCTAAAACAGAAACTTAATGCTTTGCATAAAGGTTATTCTTTAGAATATAAAAGTGCCCAATCACATGCTTAAAAAGCATGATTTTCTTTCAAAAATGTCACTGCTGGGAACATTAATAATAGAGGTCATATAAAGAACTCAAATTAAGCATCTTTACTGTACTATGTAGAAGATGCATGTGGTATCTTCCAAACATTAAAAAGAATTAAAGAAGCCATTTTATTCAGAGATCAAAGCTAGCATTTTTCTGTGACCAAGGTCATGATAAAAACATAAAAATAGTCATAAGTACTGCTGTCCCACTTTATTTGATGGAGAAATTTTAAATTCTAAAGCTTGCTCTTAAGTGAGATTAAAAGAGAGAGAGACAGAGAGACAGAGAGACAGAGGCAGGAAGGCAATGTGTTCTCATTGTTGTACAGCAATGCAGCTACACAGTGCCAAAGGGGGAAAACAAAAGAATGACTTTAATATGAAAGTCTTGGATTCTGGCAAACTTTGGATTATTCATACTGTTTGGTTTTGAGGGTCATAGAGTGAACCATATATCAGTAGCAGCATGTTGAATGCCATTTCTTCAAGCCTAAACAGAAATCTTCAAAATAATTACTTTGAAGTCTTCTTGTCCCTTTTCCTCTTGGCTCCTCAGCTGTTTTTTTCTTTCTTTCTTTTTAACCAATTAGGTAAATATGAAGTATATTATGAGTCTAGTCAACAGAATGTATAGTTAGAATGTAGTTCTTAGAAGTGATTATGAAAAAGGCAACATGGTATATAAAAATAAAGAAGAGGAAAAATAAGCATCGTTTTAAATTTCTGGCACCTTTATGTGTTTATTTAACAGCATCCACTTTGAGAATCAAGTGTTATCATTGTCTTTTGCTTTCCTGTTATGGTTTTCAGCTCAATAAATTCCTGCTTCCTGATTTTGTCATACTAAGAATTCTGCTACACTCACTCATCAGATCTATTTTTGTCATCTGTATCCTGTCTCCATCTCTAAGGACATTCTATTATCAAATTCTTCAAATTGACTCAGTGTGTCTGAAGACTTCTCAGATAGTTTGGGCAACTCAATGGGACATCTAACCATTTCAGTAAGTATACCATAGGAGAACAAACAAATCGTATCCTTCTTTTCTGCCTGGAGATTGTATTACCATGTTACTGTGTCTATATTTTCTTCCAAGGATGCTTAACTATATTTTAAATGTTGATTAGATCCTTTCTCTCAAATTATTCAAACCTCAGGGGTTAATGTTCTTAAATGTAAAAGAAGTGACATACCCTTCATAAAGGA
This sequence comes from Macroglossus sobrinus, assembly GCA_004027375.1. Lineage (NCBI taxonomy): Eukaryota > Metazoa > Chordata > Mammalia > Chiroptera > Pteropodidae > Macroglossus > Macroglossus sobrinus. The sequence goes on from PVKZ01003567.1 coordinate 119,707, forward strand.
ACTAGTGCTATTGATTCTGTGACAGCAGAACCTACCCTTTGTATTGGGTTTCCCAGTAGTGGGAATAAGTTATACAGAGTGGTCCTATATGTCTCTGCATATATATCCAGATGCTTAAATATGAGCTCTCTCACCCAAACAGAACTACAGCTGCATTTATTATTTTTATTCATATAAATTTCTTCTACAAACATTTGTTGAGCAACTCTTATACACAACAGACTGATCTACATGCTGTAGAAGGGATACAATGATGACTAGGGCATGGTGCCTGCCCTCAAGAAGCTTCTAGTTTTCAGAGCATGAAGGAGGTGGTAGTGTAAGCTAAGTGTACAAAGAACTGTAACACAGGGTAGAATATGATAGGCGCAATAAAGGAAATGTTCTAGAGGGAACAGATAATAAATGGTGACTGGGTCAGGGAAGAAATTAGGAAGAAGTAGCAGTGGAGCTACGAATTTAATTGAGACAATCTCAACAGGCATTGATAAGAGAGGAAATAATCTGGATAGAGGTAAGAGCATGCACAAAGGTGTGAAGGCAGGAAAGCACATAGCAAATTTGGATAAAGGCAAGTGGTTCAGTCTGATGGACCACAAAGCGGACATCCTCGGTGAATGAACAATAAAATTGCAAAGGTGGATTGAGTCCTCATTATGGAGGATGCCATCTCATCATCTCGACTGAATTCAGAGTTTATTTCCTACACAACAGGGAGGCAATGGAAGCCTCTGAGAAAGAGATTGATTTGTCATATTTACTCATGCATCTGTTTATTTTCACCTTTCCACTTCCAAAAAGAATTTGAAGCAAGCAACAATGATAAATGCAATGTAATAGTAATGTAGGGATGGGGCAAGAGAATTAAAATGTTAATAAAGCTACATTCGGAGATTGTAATATGCTGATCAGCCCTGCAGCCAGGCCAGAAGTACACCTGAAGAACTAAGGAAGATTTTTTCTGGGATTGCTAAAAACCATTTCCCACACCTGTGAAGGGCAAACAGGAACCAAGAGTCATTCCCTATGGCTAAAATTAAGGGGAACCTATGGATTAAAGGCTAGGAAGAACTCCCAGCAGGCCCTTTATTCTACCTTTGCATGTTAGTACTCTTCTCCTTCCCCTTCCTCACTGTATGACCATATCAAAGGAAATGGCTTAACAAAGTCTTTTAAACTACAACTCACAGGGACTAAATGATATATAAACTGAATTCCCTGAACACTCAGTGTCTCTCTCAGTGCCTTTTCTCTGTCCCTCTCACTGTCTTTCTCACTGTCCCTTTCACTCTCTGCCTCTGAGAGGTGACCACACTCTGTGGAGTATTACCCCTTCTCTAATAAAGTTTCCTTTTGACTCTGACTTTGGTGTGTGTTGAATTCTTTCTACACTCTCTGCCAAAGGACCCTCTTCTCTCAGCTGCAGGGCTTTGTCTCCCTGCCGACTTGGGGAAATTTACCCTGTCCTGCATCAATAGGATAAAAATATGTAAAAAGACTGAGAAGAAGGGCTAAAGTAGTAATAAAATCATTAAATGATAGCACTAGTTAGTGCACACAAATGTGTACAAAAGATCCTGCACAATTAATAGTGAGGCTCACAGTTAGCCCTGGGTTTCTAACTCACCAAAACAAAGGCAGAGATATAATATGAGGACCAATGACATGAACAAATCTGTACTTCATAAAGGCCAACCTAGCAGTGGCAGAAAGGATGAACTGGAGTGCAAACAATGTAGGGGGACAGTAGACTGGTTAAGAAGTTATTACAATAGCAAGGACCTCAACAAAGTGATAACAAGAGACTTTCATATGGAATTTAGATTTCCTTAATAGAAATCTGGTAAAAAGGATAAACTATTGCTCTGGTATCTCTATGGGCCAAAACATGTTGCAAATGACAAACCCCAAAGATGTATAAAACTCATTTGGTGCTATTTTCTGTCCACTACAGGTTTTTTCCCTAGGGTGTGTATGTTGCACAATTAATTTCTTTCAAGACCTTCTTCCTTAAGTGTCCCCAGGCAGTGGGCAGGTTAAAGTTCTCCATGTCCTCTGTGTGCATCAATGATGTCTTTAACTGTTAGTCTCTGTGGTATCTTTTAGAATGGACTACCCTCTAGCAGTCTGAACACTAGTAAGCCATTTAAGAATAAATGTTCATAATAACTGGCTTCTTTAAAAATAAATAGAGACTATGCTTTTTCTCCTTTGTGTGAGTGTTCACGTTCAATATGATATGCAACCCTAGCAGCAGGGAAAAGAGATAGCTTTCAAAGGCTACTGCAGTTCTCCTTCCCCCACCAAAAAGAGTCAAAGTAATAATGATACAGATTGATTCCATTTTATAACATCTGGCCAAAGCAGTAAGATCTATTTGAATAACAGCAGTAAGAGTAAGTTATTCCCTGCTGGGTCTAAATTATTCTGAAGCAGAGGTAAGTAGAGAGGGGGAGTAATTATCTCTACCAATGGGGTATATGCTAACCTTTTCGAGCAAGAGACCATTCTAAAGTGTAACATGCACACGCATACGCACATGAGTACATACATAAACCTTAAAGTGTACTTTACATTTTCAACTACTTTCTTATCATAACAAACTACAAAAAGGTTTCTCCCTTATCTCACCTTCACCTCCTTCCTGAATTACACTGAGCTTCCATTCTTTCCTTTCTTCCTACCATTTGCCCTTCTGAATAAATAACCTGCAAAAAGAATAGCTTTCAAATCATTCTGATATCCCTCATGGCTCTTTATTTCCAGTTAGTCACTGCTCAGATGTTTTCATTCCATTTTGTATTATGTAATATGAGAGAGAAAGACTTTATAACATGTTAGTTTAAAGCATAACACTAAGCAGTGGTTCTCAAACTTCAATATACATCAGAATTACCTGGAGAGCTTGTAACAACACAGATTGTTGGATGTAATGTAGGTAGGAGGCAAGAGAATTGAAATGTTAATAAACCATAATCAGTGACTGCAATATGATGATGAACCCTGAAGTCAGGCCAGGAGGAAATCTTTAGAACAAAGATTTCTACTGGGATTGCTAACAACCCATTCCCCACACCTGTGAAAGGGAAACAGGAACCAAGAGTCATTCCCTATGGCTAAAATCAAGGAGAACCTCTGGATTAAAGGCTGGGAACTGCCAGCAGGCCTTTCACTCTACATATTCTTACCTTTTCACGTTATATACTCTTCCCCTTCCTCACTGTATGTCCATATCAAAGGAAATTGGAACTAAAGAATGACACATAAACTGAATTCCCTGAACATTCAGGGTCCCTCTCAGTGCCTTTAATCTGTCTCTTTCACTGTCTCTCTCTCATTCTCAAACATCACTGTCCCTCTCATTCTCTGCCTCTGAGAGGAGACTACACTCTGTCGAGAGTTATGCCTTTTCTAATAAAGTTACCTTTAGACTCTAACTTTGGTATATGTGTTGAATTCTTTCTACACTCTCTGCCAAAGGACCCTTTTCTCTCAGTGCTGCAGGCCATGGTCTCCCCCTTACCCAGGGAAATTTACCCTGTCTTGCATCAGATGCATCCCCAAAGTTTCTGATTCAATAGGTCTGGGTAGAACTTGAAAATGTGAATTTCTAAAAAGATGATGCTGATGCTGGCAGCCTTGAGATCACACTTATAGAATCACTGCAGTAAAATATTACTAATAATGTTAAAGCTGCCTAGGGACTTCGTCTAATCCCATGCCCGTTTTTCCCCTTAAGAGGTCATTACTAGGCTGATTTTTAAAAAATTATTTTCTTATCTTGTAAAAATACTCTAATTTTGTCTCACATACATGTACCCCTAAACTACAATAAATAGTGGTATATTTGAACAATGGAATATTACACAGCAGTGAAAATAAATGAACTACAGCTACACATAATGTGATGAATAGTAGAAACATTCCAGATGGGAAAAAAAAAAGTTATTGAAGATTGCATGTAGTAATTTAGCATTTTTAAATGTTTCAATGCTTTTTATTCCCAGTTCTGGTTGATGACACCCCTATAAAAGCTTTTATATTTTCAACAATATGTTAAATGTGCAATACAACTTTCTTCCAAGGATCTCTGATCCCTAAGCATGGCACACTTTCTTATTTAATGTAAAAGTTGTAAGGTAGCTAGAAATATGCATTTTTCTTTTATTTTTTAACAAATAAGAAATGTGAAGGACAGAAAAGAATCGTTTAAGAGTGAATGTTCTTAAAAAACAAGACCTAGTGGAGAAAAAAAAATGTAATAGATGATAGAGGCTCTTTTCATTTCTCGTGCACCCACATCAGAGTTATGACAGAAATATGGAGCAAATAGCAAAGAAGATCACCTTAGATCTAAATGAGCAGCCCTAAGATGAAGGAAAGAAATAAGAATCACCCTGCAATGGGAGGAGGTAGGATGGGGCAAGGAAGTGAGGCTGCCCGGGCCCAGTGGCTGAGTGGCATAGAGATGGTAGCAGTGGCAGGTGCCTCTTAAAGGGGCCGTGTTCATGAGTGGACTTTCACAGTGACAGACCTGCTCGCTCTGAGCACCAGTACTGGGGTGGATGCTCAGGGAGCACCAGATACTTACAGGTGTACGACTGAGTTGTCAGAGCAAAGGCCAAAGGTGAGGCTTTTTTCTCAGCAAAAGTGCTTATTGTATCTATTGTTCCTCTGCCGAGCCCTCCCACCTATCAGTATGCGGATACATCTCCACCATAGCTGAGAGGTCATCAAACTGGATAACAGAGGTCACTCAGCCAGAGGATTCCCTGAAACTCCATCTCCCCCAACTCACCACCCTACCCAAACCACATCCAGGTGTGTCCTCTCTTAGTCAGGTGCTCCTTGCTTAGCAGAGCCAAGACTCACACTAGTGGCAGCTGGCCTCGATTTCTGGTATGGCCTCTTGAGGCAACTATAAGTACAGCATCTGTGGATTACTTGCTGAATCTTAATGGGTGGCCCCGAAGTGGCACAGGCTGGGGCTAAACCTGGCCTGTGGCTGAAACTCTCTCAGGACTGTGCCACTGGACACCTACCACTCAAAGCCATGCTAATAAGACCAAGAGACTTAGGAGCTTTGCTTAGTACATAGAAACAGATACAGAAAGACAGCCAAAATGGGAAGACAAAGAAACAGGAACCATATGAGAGAACAGAACAGGGATGCAGGAATAATGGAGTCAAGCAATCTAACAGATGCAGAGTTCAAACACTGCTTATAAAGATGCTCAATGAACTTAGCGGAAAAATAGACGAACTCAGTGAGAATCTTCACAAAGAGATTTAAAAAAAACATAAAAATAGAAATGGAAATTATAAAAGGTAGCCAGTCAGAAATGAAGAACACATTATCTGAGATGAAGAGTATATAAGACGGAAAAAAAAAAAAA
>PVKZ01003568.1:0-125182 GCA_004027375.1 Macroglossus sobrinus
TTTAAAATCAGGTCGCTTCTCTGCCTAAAGCCCTCCAGTGCCCCCGTGTCACCCTGCAGAGCCCTGCTGGATCTGCCCCCTGCCGCCTGTCTGCTCCTGTCCCTGTCCTCCTCACTCACTTGCCCCAGTGGCATCCAGCATGCCAATCACACTTCTGCCCAAGGGGCTGTTGGACTGACTGTTCTCTCTTCCTGGAGCATTTTTTTTTAAGGCGAGGTGACCCTTGGTTGACCTCCCAGATTGCAAGGACCTTGTCAGCTTACGATCCTTAATTTTTTATTTTTTTCGCCTACAGCACCTGGTCTTCCCAGGTGGTCTCCCATCCAAGGACCAACCAGGCCCGACCCGGCTTAGCTTCCGAGCTCAGCCGGGATGGGGCGTGCTCCGGCTGGCGTGGCCCTAGACTTCCCCGAGCATGCTTGCTCAGCCCTGACCTCCCTCCCCGTGGCTCGCTCCCTGACTCGAGTTCTCTGTTTAAAGGTCACCTGCTGGGTGTGGCCGGCTCTCGCCCATATCCCGGCGCGCCCTCCCCCCACTGCTCTGGTTCCTTCTGCCCGGCGCTTAGCTGCCTTGGGCACACCTTCTACCTGTTCACTGTCTCTCTCACTCATGTCCGGGCACTCCCTCTCCCTCCACCCGCTCCACTCCGCTGCCGGGCACTTAGCAGCATCTGGCATGCGTAGCTTCCCCTGTCGGTTCATGTATGATCCGCCTCCCTGGTGCAGAGTAAATCTCATGACATCCGGTTCACGGCTGTCCCGCCAGCACCTGGTGCCCTGAAGGTGCTTCTCAAAGACTTGTGTTCTGAATGAAGGAGTAAAGGGAATGAATGAATGAATGAGTGAGTGGCTCAGAAACCGATGGCCTTTCTCATTGTGTCTTGCTGCGTATTCATTCAGCACTGGGTGTGTGGGGTTTATTTGGCTTCAGGGGGTTTTTGGTTTATGGAGGAAGGAGATTGGTATACTTAGAGATGGCCGCTTGTGGACAGTCAGGGGTTTGCCTCTATTGTCATTTAACTTATACCTTGGTGGCAAGCTGACCTTTCACCTAGGAGGTGCTTGGAGCTGCTTTCGTGCATGAATAGACAGTTATCATTAGAGTTAAGCAGTGAGATAACGCAACAGTGAAGAAGGCGGTTTTATTTTCTGATTCATTCTCTCTAATGATGTTTAACTCCGGTGGGGTTTCACTGTGTGATTGAACTAAATCCTATATTTTTGCAGAGAAAAAGAAGGCATGTCAATTTTTTAAACTTTTGCATCTTTTATTTTTTTTTCATTTTGACAAGGCTTTTAGTGTTTTACGTCAGATGGGTATTATTTTTTTTATATGCCCAGAAAGGATTTCATCACAGTATTTATTCCAAACAGTCACACCCACATTCCCAGCAGAGCACCAGCGGGGACAATGTCTGTGGTTCCACCTGAGTGTTGTAGAGTTGTCGTCATTGTTTAGAAGGTGCGGTGGCTCCGTCCTGTCACTCAGAGGAGGTGCTGTAGCTGACTGGGCCACCCCCCCCCACCCCTGAGGACACAGAGAGGGCTGTCTGATCTGTGTCACACTATCTTAGATTTCCAGGGACCCCGGAGGTGATTAGGTGTTGGAAGCTCCACTAGATGCAAAGTCAGCAGGTAGGTAGTTCAAATGCAGGTGAAAGTGTAAGTGAAATTATCGTGTGTGTCACTCTGATTGTCACTGACATGGGTCTTCAGGAAGGAAACGTGCCGTTCCTGTCCCTGCGAACGGTGTCTGCACTCAGAAGCCTTCTCTGCACCCCGGGGCCATGGCCGTGGGCCGGGGTGCGTCCCAGCTTCCCCATGCTCCTCTGTCTCCCGCCCACCCTCGTGAGGGACCCTGCACCTCTCATACATGTACCTGACAGTTCCGTGTGTCACCGAGTTGACGAAATAAGTTTAACGCTTATTACGTTTTAAGGTGACGTGTGAATGAGAACTTAGAACTGAAGAATGTCTTATTATAATTCATCGGCGAACTAAAGAGCATTAAGGCAAGGCGAGAAAACGATTCTTTTCTCCCAGAGAGATGGGACTTTGGGGGCATTTTTAGAATCCTCGAAGGCCCGTAAAACACCTGGCCAAGCTGGCCAGCAGCTGGGGGCTGGTGAGAGCGGCCAGGGGGGTGGGTGGGTTGGCGACTTCTGGAGAGTGAGTGGGACTCAGCGTGCGGGAGCCCGAGGGGCTCCCCTCCCTTAGAACTCGGAGTTTCGGAGCGGTGGTCATCCGACGGGTTTTGGGGAGCCCTTGCCTTGCGGGGGAGGAGAATGAGCTGTGAGGTCGGTCGCTGCCCATGGTGGCAGCGTTTGACGCACACCGTTGGGCGGTGCCGACCCCGAGAAGCCGTCTGCTTTCCTTCTGTGTTTGCAGAGTCAGCGGACGTTTGATCCAAAACGTCCACGAGGTGTTCGGCCCACGCCGAGAGGCCCTTGGTGTCTGGTCCTGTCAGCTACACCCACACTTCGAACACGTCCCTGGGTTCGAAAGGCTGTAAAGCTTATTTCTGCTCCTGGTTTGTGGCATCAGAGCCTCAAAACACCACCGTGTTGTGCTGGACCAGTAACTGGTCGTTTGGCCAGCAGTGACCCTCCCAGCTCTGTAGCCTCGCTGGCCGTGGCACGTGGCGAGAGGCAGGTGGAGCAGCGTGGACCACGTGTCCCCATGGTCGTTTTGGACAGGACCAGATAGCAAGCACCAGATTTCGGGGACTTTTTTGGTCATGGAGCACGTGTCCGTGTGCATGTTTTGGACAGGACCACATGTCCTGCAAGGGTTTCAAGATGCTGGCGCTTTGCCGAAGGCAGCGGGGACATGGCAGTCTCAGGCTCTGGGCGGCGGGCCAGGGGCAAGGCCGCAGGGCTGCACTGGGCCGGGGGGCGTCTGAGCCTCCCCCGCCCTCGTCCCCGGCTGTCGTCCTTCCCTTGGCCACGCTAGGGCCACTGCACACTCCAGGCCCAGAGGGTGCGTCTTCTACCTGCAGGCGAAACACCTCCTCCTGCTTCTGCTGAAATCCCAAAGCTGCACATGAGTCACCCTGGTCACCTGCTCCTCAGAGCTGACATCTGCGGCCACCTCAGAGCTGAAGGGCAGGAGGGAACCAGGGAGTTTAATTCTGTGGGTTCATTTGTCTTTTCTCCTTTTCAAGTCGTCCATTCAGGTAGAAATTAGGAAATCCATTCAAGAATATTGCCCTTTTCTTCCCCGTATCGTGATTTTAAAGTCTTGTCTCCTTCAGCGTGTGCCACACGGATGTGGCCGTCTCCTAGGGCGAGGGTGTCTGTGACAGGCCGCTAAGCGCTGGGCGCCTGGCCCCGGGAATGGGGAGGTGGACAGCTGCCTTTTTCTTCCCCCCCATTTCGCCCCATTCCACATTTTTTCTCACCCTTGATATGCTCCCCACCCCTCTTTCCTCAGGCAGCTTACTCTGCACCTGTCAGCTGAGCCCTGAGGGCAGGGCAGCCGGCCTGTCCAAGGTCGCGCGGCCCTGTCCCCCACCCTCTCCCCACCTGCTGTCCCCTGCGTGACGCAGGGTGAGGCGGTGCGGCTGCACCCTCGCCCGTGATGGCTTTTCAGGATGAGCTGCCCCATTTTGCTTCCTAAAGCGACGCCCAGGTTCTCCCCACACCCTGCCCTGGTCCCCCCTCAAACACACGGCCCCCCAGTTACCTCTCTGAAATCTCTCAGTGGTTATTTTAACGTTAAAACAACGTCAGGATCTCGTAGCCATATACGCAAAATAAACGTTTATTCCGTAGAAGGTGTTATGTGAAATACATGCTTTTAAAATACTTCTTTTCTGTTTTGTCACAGCCCGATGATGATCATCACCCAGAAGATCACGAGTTTGGCTTATGAAATCCACGATGGTAAGAACGAGACGTCGATCGGTTATCGCTGAAAGACATTACACGCACGCAATCCTTTGCTGGAGAGATAGATGATCGTAACTTTTCTCAGACGAAGGGCAGGGATATGAGGTCAGACGGGAAAATCAATAAGTATGCCTAGAGTTAGTAAAGCGTTTGATTTGCTTCAGGGTTTTATCTTCATTTTGCATTCAGCTCGGTGACAGAAACAAAGTAAAATAGTGTGATTCAGTCATGTGACCCGTATCAGTGAGTTTAGAATAGATATTGGGTCTGGATCAAGTTTAATTCATGCCTGCTTCCTCTCTGTGTTCCGTTTTTATTAAGATTTGAATCTTTTTTTCCTTGGCCCTTGTCTCTTACACACACACATATATCCTCAACGTAAGTATTTATATATCTTTTATTCACAAGTAGTCATATTTTGCATCTTTAGCGAAGGGACCCCTTGCCAGAGGACGTGCTAACACTCAGGACTCTGGGCAGAAGAGTTGGTCTGTGGTTCCTTCAAAGGCTGAAAGAGCACCCCGTTAGCACCCCCGTTAGCACCCCATTAGCGCAGATGTTTGCAGTAGCCGAGGGCGCTTCACGGATGAGTCTTTTAGCCAATTCTGTGCCGTCTGCTAGGGAAGACCTACAAATACTCTTAAGCGTGTTTGCTTCTGGATTCAGTCCTCTTTTCGCCTAGGAAGCTGATGTGTAATCATAATACCCTCCCATTTTGGGGGGGGGTAAGGTAATGGTCAAAGATGGTGGCAGCGTACAGCTCTCCTTGATCAGAGTCGTGTAGGAGGACGTCGTTCCTTTGGTAGCACTGATGTCAGTCATTCAAATCAACCGATAACAGAAAAACGTAATGCCCCTCTTTTGAAAAGTCATAGCATTTAATGTTAAGAATGCCAGCTTTCGGGAATGTTTCAACTTAACGAGCTCCTCTAGAGGGGTCATATATTATTCTCATGGTGGCTGTTGTCTCACACGGACGAGGACGTGTGTGGGGTTTCACGGTGGTCCCTTGACGCGGTCGAGCCTGGGTGGTGATGAGAAAGGAAGGGACCGATTTTATCAAACATCATAACGACGTTGGGATCACAGCGCGAATCGCGAATGAGAAGCAAGTGACGAGAGTGTGAATGGGAAGAAATGCCGTTCTTTTCTCTGGAGATGTCGTCGCTGAGAATCAGCCATCACTGACGGGAGTACCGGTTTTTATTTCGCAGGGATGTTTCGACAGGACGAAGAGCTGACCCCATCGCAGAGAGAGTTAGCGGTCAGGTACGTACCTTGTCACCGTGTCCTGCCGTGGCCCACGCTGTCTCTGCCTGAGACACACGTGGCTCACGGCCGAAGCTGCTTGTCCTTCCAGAGGTTCTTTGTGAAAACCCAACCCTCCTCCCAGTGCACCCCTCCCTGACGCCAAACTTTGCTAGACGAGGCGAGGCATCCCTTCCAAGGCTCCCGTGGCACCTTGAATATATCACCAGACAGTAGGCACCTCCTGGGCATTGTGAGACCGTCTGCCACGGTGTCTGCCTCCTCTAAGGCTCTGAGTTCCTTGCGGATAGGACGATCACAGTCTCACGTCTGCCGTGTAGAGATTAAGAGTCATAATCGCAGCTCCCATGGGTAGACCAATAACTTGATGACAGGTACAGGGGCTGAGACCTATGAAAACATCGACGCCATGTTTTCCCATAAGGAAGAAGTAGTAAGACGTTCTCATTGTCAGTTGAGGAAGTCATTCTGAGATAGGCTTTTACTTCATTTATTATAGCACTCTGTTGACTAACCTAAGGAATAATAGCTTACTGTCTTGGCGGGATCTGTCTTCATCCAGTAGAATTAGAGATCAAATGCACGTTGTACTTGAAGAAAAATGCCTTATAAAGTACCTTGTTTCCTGGAACTCTAGAACGAATAAGCGCGTGGCTGTCAGAGAAGGAGGTCAAGTTTGTCACAGTAGACACACCTCACCCCCTAAGGGCACCCCTTTGATCCTAGGCAGCCCGTCTTGGGGATCTTCTTACGTTTTCTTTAAAATTATTCTGTGTCGTCATTCTCTACAGTCAGCCATTCTCTGTCGGGAAATGCATGCCTGAACACACCGAGCGGAGAGGTTCATTCGATCTCAGTTCTCTAACCCTCGTGCCCCCCGTGGTCCGTCCCAGTGACACTCAGTGGAAACTCAGTCCCCATTTCCCCTCGGCCGCTCGCCGCCTACCTGGCAAAGCCCCAGACCTAGTAGTTCATTCAGCTCCCTGCCTCCCGCACAGTGGAAGGAAGCAGAGCGGAAAGACATCGCGCCCTGCCGATGGGACTCATCTCGAAGGTGTCACCCCCCCCCCATTTAAAATGATGGCCCTTGGTGTCGCCGATGATCCCGCTGCCTCTCCTGAGTCTCCTCCCTGCCCCGCTCTCCTGTGAGATGATGTATTCTTGCTCCTCGAACGTCCGACGCTCCTCCTGCATGCTTGAGACGGCAGCAGAGTTTAGTTTTGGAGGAAGTAAAGGCAACTCTGCTCCGTTCTGCAAAAAACAGGTCTGCCAGGCTGCCTGTATCCTGTACCAAACACTGTCCTCTTTCCAGAGCCAAGTAGTAACTGTCCATAATCCATGTGTCCCCACTTCCTCATCCCTCCCTTCTCCCCTCCCCCCACTGCAGTTAGGTGTGTGTCCCCACCACTGGTCTGACAGCACCCTGTCAAGGTTGCCCTGATTCTTGGCAAATGTCCGCGTCAGCCTCAGTGTGCGTGTCGCGCGGCCTTCAGCAGTGCTTGACCCAGTCACTTGGTCCCTGAAATACCTCCTTCACCTGCCTCCCTGGCCGTTTCTCCCCATGCCCAGAGAGCCCAGCCCAGCCCCATTTTCTGCGTGGTCTCCGGTGACCGCTCTGTGGTCCCCTGTGCTGTCCACATTCTGCTCCCCACCCAGTAGCCAGGGGCCATTCTAACGCCTGCTGGGTTATATTATTCCCCGCCGCTGATGAAAACCCTCCAGTGGCTCCTTTGAGAAGTGAGAGCACACTTAACAAACTTCAGAGCGCCTCACACGGGGCTGGCAGGAGCTGGTAGCTTCTGCTGTCCCTCGCCCGGTCTGCCTGTAACGACACCGGCCTCTCCGTCTGGACACCTCTCCCTTCCCCGCTGTGTCACACGCGAGCCCGTGGCCTGCTTTATTTTTCTTCATACTGTGTATCGCTGTCCAATGTTACGTGTTTGTTTATTTTGATTGTCCCTCTTTGTACCCAAATGTAAGCTCCGTGAGGACAGAACTTTGTCTTGTCGGTCGTTGCGTCCCCATTACCTAGATCCCAGGCCACCACTGGGGACGATTGGGCTCCCAGGAGGCGTGTGACCACGTCTGGAGCTGTTTTTTGGTTGTCACAAATGGAGAGGGATGGCTCTGTTGACATTTCATGAACAGAGGCCAGGGATGGTGCTGAACACCCTGTGTGCACAGGACAGTCCCCAGAGCGAAGGACTCTTGTCCAAATGTGTCAGCCCTAACGTAGACCGATGCATAGTTGACATTGAATAAATATTACGGATTGAAAGGACACACTTTCATTTAACGTCGTAAGCGAAGTATGATCATGATACTTGGCTTTCGTTTTAATCACATGCGCCAGAGTCCCTGGCTGCAGCTCCTAACAGACTTGTCCTTTGATAGGACCATCGAGCCACAGATTACTTCGGCCAATTCCATGGGTCGGAGTTATCTCCCGGCCTTGGATGGCGATACATAGTTTGCCTTGGGACGGCCGAGCCGGGCTCACAGAAGCTGCCATTGTTTGCGGACCTGAAATAATTGGTGCTGAAAATGGAACTCTGTTGTCAGCACACAAGGGGTCCCTTTGTGACCGGCTGCGGGCCGCGTCCCGGCGTCCAAGCCAGCGAGAGAGCGTTCTGTCTCAGCGCTCAGTGGAAGGGGCTCCATGAGAAACTCTGCCCGAAGCATTTTTCTCTCATCAGATTTTGACTCCTAAAGAGAAAATCCTTAAAGCTCAAAACACTTTGAAATGTAGAAAAATAATTTTAAACGCGTCGGGCCGCGCAGTGACCCAGCGAGGTGACCCAGCGAGGGTCAGGTGGGCAGGAGACGCTGCGCCCCGCCGACCGCTTCTCATAAACGTGCATCTCGGCTGCTCAGCGCGTCTGTGCTGCCTGGGGAGGCGGCTTCTCACGGCCAAGAGGGAGAGGGGGGTGTAGCAGGTTCGAGAAGCCGCTGACAGCTCCCTGTTAGTGAGTTTATAGGTGCCCGTGGACAGCAGACTTGATCAGTGGCGCTGGTTTTCAAAAATTAAAAAAAAATCCACTGCTGAGTCACTGGCATGGCAGTACGTACAGTCTGCTATTCTCCTCTGTCACTAGCCATTTCACTCAGCTCCCCACACTGTCCCCTGTGTCTCTGACCACTTGCACCTGGTCACCTGCCCTGACAGTACCTGCTAAACGTTAGCTGCCGTGTGCCCTTGGTCGGCCCTCAAGGCATCCGAGCTGAGAATGTTGGGAGACATCCTTGATCCTTTTCTCTCTGACCCCCACACCCAGTCCGTCAGCAACCCCGGTGGCTGGACCGCCAGAGCATGTCCAGCTGCTGTGTGCGCACCCCGCCCCTGTCCCCGCAGTGCTCCAGCCCCTGTCCCCTCCTGCCTGGAGATCCCGTCGCCCCCTGATGGGCCCGCCCCCGTCCACCTTCCCCTTGTCCACACACGCAGGGAGGGACTAGAGCAATGTGTTGGAAACCTAAGTATTTAGAAACGGTCCTTTAGTTTTTCATTGCGTTCAGAATAAACCCTAAGTTCCCACATGGCTTGTGAGACAGGCCCCCTGCGATGGCGCCTCTGCTCCCTCCCCCCTATCCCTCCTGCCTCCTTGCCCGGTTCCGCCCTGTCCGGCCACACCAGCCGCCCTGCTGCCCCTGCCCCGAACCCAGACTGGACCTCGTCATTCCCGCTGCCTGGGTTCCTTGCGGCCCCTTGGCTCACGTCCTCCTGGCCTCTGCTCCAAGCCGCCTCGCCCGAGGGGCCTCCTCTGGCTTAGAAATATAATAAAACATTCCCTTCTCTTCGTAGCCCTTAGCATCCCTGAAGATATTCTGGACGTTTCTTTATTCTCGGTTTTTATGCAACGGTTAGGTACGTTCTGTGAGCGCAGAACTTGCCTGTTGTGCCAGCTGCAGACTCTCTGGACGCTGGCGCGTGTGGGCGCGTGGTTGGCGCACACGTGGGCTTGGTAAACGAGTGGCCGGGGAGAGGTGATTTTTTGTGCCGTATCTCGTCCGCCTTGGGTTAGTGTCCCTGTGAGACATGAAGTACAAACCCTTCCTCGCTGCGCGTAAAGCTCTGTCTGGAGACCCTTTCATCCGTAGACACCGTGGCGCATGCCTGCGTCCCGATCTTTTAAGATTTTTTGCTGTCTGGATGCAGACGAAAATGCCAGCGCGTGCGCGGTGGGGCCGAGCGCCCATCCCGTCTCACCAGGGGCCGTGTTTCCCTCGCAGGCGCATGCCCAGCCTCCTGGAGTATCTGAGCTACAACTGCAACTTCATGGGGGTCCTGGCGGGCCCCCTCTGCTCCTACAAGGACTACATCGCCTTCATCGAGGGCCGATCGTACGACGCGGCGCAGGCGGGCGAGAATGGCAAGGAGGAGCTGCACGACGGGCGAGCAGAGCCGTCTCCAAATGTAAGGCTGCGCTGGCGATGAGCCCGGCTGGTTGGGGACACACTGGTGCTTCTTTATAATCTCCCCCCACGGAAACGGCTCCACCCAGCACCTAGGCGTGACGCCTCGCAGGCATGCAGCCATGAGGCCGCGTAGGGAACTGGGCCGGGCTCCTCGGTGAGGGTGACACTTGCTTGCAGTCACGCGGGACGTTAGACGAGCTGGCCCGATTGTCCGGGCTTCGTCCCCGGCTCTGCCTCTTGTTCCAGCAAATGCACAGGGCTCGCTTTTCCTCTCCTCCTTTCCTCCCCTCACCCTGATCACTGCCAGCTGAGATCGTTGTCCTCTTTGGAGGCCGACCGCAGATGTCACCTGTTTCCCTCTCTGGCTCCAGCCGTGAGACACAGCACGTCTGCCAGCCCTGCCGTGAGCACCTGCGCAGTGACTGCGTCGGCCTCACAGCGAGCTCACAGGGTCGGCGCTGTAACCCTCACCGTTAAACAGACGAGGAAGCCGAGACTCAGGGAGGGGCTCAGCAATTTGGCCAGCATCCCGGGGTGGCGGGCGTGGGACTAGCATTCTCACCCAGGCAGCCCGCGCCTCACCACCAAACGGCCCGCGCCTCCTTTTGAACCGCTGGGTCCCAGCGCGGCTGACATACTGCTTCGTCAAGGAAGGCGGTGAGGGCCTTATGGAGGCCCAGAAGCGCCTGCTGGATTCGATCCGATAGACCCTGAGGGTCCCCTGTGAAAAAGGCCAAGCAGAGCGTCTGTATGAGACAATACAAGGCGGGCCTGTGTGTTTCTCCCGAGTATGGGGCTCGGGGCGAAGGAGGGCCCCCCTTTCTGAGCGATCGTGAAACAAGGAGTGGGTGAGGAGTGTGCACCCGTCTGCGGAGGCTCTTAGGGGATCGCTCTTCCGCCACGGGGCCCTGTGTTTTACACCCACGCGGCGCTTCTGTCTTCATGCTATACCTAGTGTTCACTGAATAATTTCTTTTCACTCTGAGTTGGATTTCAGACTCGATATCGGGTATATTCACATTTCCTCCATCAACCACCTTGTGTGTCCAGGCCGACCACGTCTTAGAAGTCTCATCGCCGTAAGGGAGGGCAGGGAGGGTTGCAGGCGGGAGGGTGGATTTGGGTCACGGTGTCTCGTCTTGCCCCTCCAGACCGCGGTCATCCAGAAGCTCCTGGTCTGCGGACTCTCCTTACTACTCCACCTGACCATCTCCAACACGCTGCCCGTGGAGTACAACATCGACGAGCATTTCCAGGCGACGGCTTCGTGGCCCACCAAGGTCATCTACCTGTACGTGTCTCTTCTGGCGGCCAGACCCAAGTACTATTTTGCATGGACGTTAGGTAAGTGACACGTGAGCAGACTCTCCTGTTATTGTGTAGCTGTGACGTGTACCTGACCCCACACGTAGCCGTGAGACTGCCCTCTTGAGGATTTATAGTGAAAGGCCAATTAGGAAAATGAGAGTCATTTATGTAGAAGAAACAAACCTTAGGACTCACGTCCAAAATATAGGGATAGATCCTAAAAACTGTTAGGATAGACTTAAAAAGGACCCTTTTATTAAAGACTAGATTAGAACGGGAAAAAACCTACTGTTACGATTTAAGAATAGCATCCCCCTTCTGGGAGAACACGGTAGGTAGTTACGTAGGTTCTTAATACTTCTTTCTTTTTACTTTACGGCAGCGGATGCCATTAACAACGCTGCAGGCTTCGGCTTCAGAGGGTTTGACAGAAACGGAGACGCGCGTTGGGACCTAATTTCCAATTTGAGGATTCGGCAAATAGAGGTACGTCCGTCGTTAAGAAGCTGGTGACCAGATGCCGTTCGAAGTTCCTTCATTTGCTTTCGTCGGTTATGGTGTGGTGTCCAAGAGTGGGATTCGAGGATTGCTGGGACCGGTGCTCACTCCTTCACTGAACCGCCATCTGCTGGTGGTTCCCCATGTGCCCGGGCCCTGGGCATTGGGGGAGTCGGATGGGTGCGATCTGGGCCCTCCTGGACGTGCATCCAGTGGGGGTTGCAAGGCCGCAGGAGGGTAGGTGGTGCTCAGAGGGGTGGACGGTGCATGCGCGTGTGTTACTAGGTGATCAGAATCCGTCTTAGATGAGGAGAGTGTCCTGAAGGAAATAACGTCGCACGGTGCGTCCCCACGAAAGATGCAGGAAGTGGCCGGGCTCCCCAGGCAGGGGAGAGCAAGCAGCCCGTTAAAAACGTGTCTTTCAACCATCAGGAGCATCCGAGTGCAGTATGGGTATCAGAGGGCGTGGCGAGGGTTATCGCTCATTTCTCTGGGTCCGATCGTGGTTTTTTTTAAAAGTCCTATTTATTGGATGTACATCCTGAGTTATGTACAGGTGAAGTAGGATGCCTGGCATTTGCTTTTAAATACTCTCCCTGTCAGTTATAAACACGGAGAAGGGAGGGAAAACGGTCATCGTGGGAGTCGGGTGACAGACACGTGACAGTGCTTCTCGCCCTCTCGCCTTACGGAGCCTTCTGGGGCGTTTGATTCCTCGTCACCCACCGTGACATCTTCATGTCACAGCTACAGTGTGCCTCCGTTGGTGTACCGTACGTAAGATGTGCTTTGCAAGCGAAACGAGTACGTTTTCTTGGCTTCCGAAGAACCAGCTTTCATCCTCGTCGGGGTGCTGTCACCCCCAGTGAGAAGGGGCGATTCCACCCCCACGGGTGTGAGGAGAAGTATGACGAAAAGAAGGGGGTTGATTTTCCCGGAGAAGGACGTGCGTCTCCGTGTCCGATGCTGCTCAGCTGTCCGGTGAGATCAAGACTCGCACGTGCCATCGGCTCGAACGACTGGGAGTTCGCCGATGATCTTGGTGACAGTCACGAGAGAGGGAAAAAAACACAAGAGCTGGATCGTACAACTCTGAGATGTTTTTTTACCCGTAAAAGGGAAGGAGGGTGGAGATAAGGCAAACACCGAAGGGGCAGGTGATCGACCGAAGGAAGGATTTGCGTCCTCAATGGAGAGATTGAAACGCGGGCGCTGATTAGAGTGTTTGAAGAGGGGGAGAGTGAAAACGGGGCACAGGGAACGAGAGACTTACCCGCGGACGAAGCCCCCGAGAAGATGGACAGAGGGGATGCGACGCGGAGGACAGGTGGGCAGACAGGCCTCAAGGAGGAGGGACCACTTCCGTTACGCAGGCGGGGGAGGGCGCAAGGCAAGCGCGACGCTGCTGGGTTTGTAGCGTTGATGGCGAGAGCGTGGAGTCGGGTCTCCGTCATCTCTGTAAAGTTGGAGGCCAAGTTCCTCGCTGTGAGGGCGGGAGGAGGCGACAGGACCAGGGATGCGAGAGTCGGAACTTCTGTAGGATCGGATTGGACCTGGTGACATGACTGACACTCACCTGGTTTTGAGTTCTAAAAGGAAAAAATAAAAGGACAGTTTCCCATGGTTCGGTTCGATAGCCATTTTCAGGAAGATGAACTGTCCGGGGGAACAGCCATCGCTCGGTGGGTTGAGGGCCCGTCGGCGTGGAGAACCGTGGCTCGGTGACAGAAGTCTCCAATGTGTGTGACATTCTGCGTTCCGATGCGGTGCATAGGGAGGGTGTCAGTATGGCGATCGGCAGTGAGGATTTCGATAGATGGGTACGTTCAAAGGAAAAAGAAAAGGCATCTGTGATTTTGACGAGAGTAGCAGGCCACAGGCTGGCAAGTGGCCAGCGTGAAGACCCGAGGAGGAAGATGGTCACACGGGGAAGCAGGGGAGGCCGGGAGGGCCCGGGTGCCCTCCGATCAGGGATCAGGGATGGCTTCCGTGGGGAGGCGGTGGCGTGCCGGCCACTCCTGCAGTGGGGGCGGTTCCAGGCGGGGTGGCCGCAGAGGTGCGGAGGGACGGGAGCGAGAGACAGGGACTTCAGGGGCTGTCCATCCTCAGGGAAGGGGCGTTTGCATCCTCCGTTAGACACGTGGCACCGTGTCAGGGACTGCACTGCGCCATGTTGCCAAGTTCATTGAGTTTTAGCACAATAAAACGTTCTTTCTTCTACCTGAAGCTTCGTCGTGTTGTTGGCCAAAGGAAAAAAAAAGTTCCTTTGTTTTTCAGATGTCGACGAGTTTCAAGATGTTTCTCGATAACTGGAATATTCAGACAGCTCTCTGGCTCAAAAGGTAAGGTCCCCTCAGGAACGACCGACCTTCAGCTGTGCTTTGGCATCTGACACCTGAGACCGAGCTTTAGATTCTTGATGAAATGAACAGTGTGGCGAGTGACACTGGCGACCTGCAAAGCAAGGTCGTGAGTGTAGCTGCCACTGACCTCGCAGCCTGGCCTCTCCCTAGGTCATAGGTCAGACCACCCCAGGGATGAGTAAGACAAAAGCCTCAGCCCCTGCAGTCTGAGTTCAAGTCTTGCTCAGAACACAGTGCAGTCTACACCCGCTGCTCCCCGCAGCCAGGGTGGTGAGAGGGAGGGAGCAGGGACGGGGGTGCCCAGAGCAGAGGGAAGGGCTTGCACTGAGGTTCAGGATCTTTGGGAATTTGTCAGGTGGACGCAGGAGCTAAAGGCGGCCCAGGCCCAGAGGCAATTTACAAAAGATGAAGTTAGGAAATTCACAGAAACTCCCGGTGACTCTGCCTCACCGTTCCCAGTGAGACATAAGACGGAATGCCCTGGGTTGAATTTATTTTATAAATTTCCTCTGGGATAGTCGGTCTCTGAGCCCCATTCTATGGAAGCACCCTCCTTTTGTAATGTCCTTTATTTCATGACAAGTCGACTATCTTTCTCCCTTGAGATAACGGAAATAGACTGTCATCACCCCACGTTGCCGTGCGGTCCCCCCAGCGGCCACAGATTTCCTGAGCTCGTCTTTTCTGTTATTTTTGTCGTCGTAATGAAATTTTAAATTTGATGACTTAAGAAAAACCTTATTTCCACCTGGGGTTCCTAACCTGTCACAAGAAAAGTCTAGACCAAGCGCGGGCTACTTGCCAGAAAGATTCGTCTTATTAGATGAGCTGGAAATTCTTAATGTTATGTAAAAAAATATAAAATAATGTAAAATAAAAATAACTTTACTAGTAAAGTTTTTCTAATAACTGATACAGAATCCCAAACAGTAGACGTGATCATTCGAGCTATTACTTACACCAGTCAGAAGATGGGAGTTAAATTTATTCTCCTAAGTCTGACACCGTCTAGCTGTGACTTCCCCAAGGACACAGATCACATTACTGCCCAGGATCAGCCGTGGCGCTTACCCTGGGGCCCCTGAGACCTGTCGGGTAGGGGACGACCGTGGCTGGTGGCTTCACAAGGTCTAATCTCACACTCTCCTTGGCTCCGTGCACTTCGTGGTCCCCAGGGTGTGTTACGAGCGAGCCTCCTTGAGCCCGACCATCCAGACGTTCGTCCTGTCTGCCATCTGGCACGGGGTGTACCCCGGCTACTACCTGACCTTCCTGACGGGCGTGGTGATGACGCTAGCAGCTCGAGCTGTAAGTATCAAGGGTTTCGCTTCACTCCTCAATGGCCGTCTCCCCCAAACCGGGACAGAAGCTGAGTCCAGTGTTGACGGGCAGGCCCCGGGCAGCGCTCCGGCCAGACGCGAGGCTTGTGCCCGGCGTGTTTGCCCGGGGTGCCATGGAGGCACCCGCAGAGTGTGCGTCATTGTCACAAAATTCTTCAGGGGAGCGGAAAACGGTTTAAAGAAGGGTCCGATGGGTAGGTTTGTTTCAGAAGCGCTTCTGGAAAGCTGTGACCTTCGAGTCTTGTCTCAGGTGAAGAGTGGGGTGTCAGTGGGCCTCGACCGAGTGCGTGGGCCCTGCCCGGCGGCAGGCGCCACGTTAGAAGCTGGGCACAGCTCTTGAGAGCGTTCCCTGCTTGCGATCTGGAGTAACATTCTGGGGGACAGTTGAGACATTAGGTTGGCGATGTGGCTGGGCGAAGACGAAGGACGTGACGTGACAAAACGGTGTTCGAACGAGCTTGTTATGTCACTTAGAGGTGAGGTGGCTTCACCGAACAAACCACCGTAGTTACTGCACTCAGGTGTGAGGTGCCTTCTGGTAGTCTGGAGTCTAACGGGGGCACACAGTGTGAGCATGTGTGTATGTGCGTGTGTGTGCACGTGTGTATATGTGTGTGTGCATGCACATGTGTGTACACGTGTGTACACGTGTGCATGTGTATATGTGTGTGCATATGTGTATGTGTGCATGTGTGCATGCGCATGTGTGTATGTGTGTGTGCATGTACGTGTGTGTACACATGTGTACGTGTGTGCACGTGTATATGTGTGTATGCGTGTATACATATGTGTATGTGTGCACTGTGTGCATGTGTGTGAGTATGCATGTGTGTGCACACACGTGTGTACGCACATGTGTGCATGTGCGTGCATGTGTGTGCACGTGTGTGTGCATGTGTATGTGTGTGCACGGTGTATATATGTGTACGTGTGCGTATGCATGTGTATACACGTGTGTATGCACATGTGTGCATATGCATGTGTATGTGTGTGCACACATGGGCGTGTGCACACATGCATGTGTACGTGCGTGTGTGTACACGTGCACCACAAGACACATAATGTAGATCCCATGAGTTTTGCAGACAGTAGAGGTATCATAGGTGTTTTGAGGGGAAGGAAGCGAAGTCCCCTGTGGCCAGCTTTATTCGCGGTAGGCTCGTCAGGGAAGCTTGGCTGGATTTGGTCTTTGAAAGTAAAAGTTGTATCAGTGGTGAGTGAAGAGAACATGACACTCCAGGCATGGAACTGATGTTAGCAGAACTAGGTCTGAAAGCTCCTGGTGTGTTTGGGAATGACAAGCATGGCCAAAGCAGAGATCTGCATCCAGCAAGCATCAGCGGGGAGTAATCCTGGGAAGTCCAAAGGCGAGGCGGGGGGAGCAGACTCAGAGCAGGAGAAGGTGAGCACCAGACCAGAGAAGAGCCTAATCCTTACTCTGTCTGCGTATTAAGGAGTCAGGTGAGGTTTTTAATCAGGGGACTGGAATGCTGAAACCCATGCCTCAGGAAAAGCAATTTGCCTTTGGTTGACAGAAGCGAAAAGGGAGTGGGTGGGTGGCTGCAGCGGGGAGTGGACGGTGCCAGATTCTGTCCTGGCCGCTGAGAGTGAGGGTCTCTGTGCAGGAGTGCCATCAACCGGGCCCCAGGTCCCCTCTGAAAACCTCACGTGACGTCCTCGTAGTGGGGCCTTATTTTCCCTATAAACATATTAGACAAGAAAAGAGGGGAACACGATAGAAAAAAAAGAAAATAATGTTTGGTTAAGTTACACATTTTAAAACTGAAAAATGTTCTAGAAGCTGAAAAAAAATTAAAATAGTCTACGGCCAAGCCACCCTGAACAAGCCCGAGTCTGTCTGATCTCGCAAGCTCAGCAGGGTCGGGCCTGGTCAGCCCTTGGATGGGAGACCACCTGGGAAGACCAGGTGCTGTGGGCATAAAAAATAAAAAATAAGAGATTACACACTGACAAGGTCCTTGCAATCTGTGAGGTCAACCAAGGGTTGCCTCACCTTAAAAAAAAAAGAATTAAAATAGTGATAATTAGATAAAACCTTTTTTTGAGAAGCTCATCTCAGCTTCCACTAATGAACAAGTAATGTGCATACTCATTTTTTGGTCATTTTTATCAAATTTCTTTTTTTTTTAAATAAATCATGCCTGAAGCTCATTGGACTCCTGTCTGTCACAGATACAGAGGATGAAAAAGAAGGATATGTCATTTCATATTCACTTCTGTGACCACAGTTAATACCGTGGAAAGATGGACAATAGATTGAACTTTATTTACATACTGAAGTTTTACCAAATATGGTTGAAGGACCTGTAGAAACAGTGTTTCTAAAAATTTTTTTTTTTTTTACTTTTTTGGAAACTTTTAATTTGAATACAACTCCACATCCACAGAAAAGCTGCAAAGAACTTCTCCCTGCCCGTCACCCAGACCCCTACATTCTGCCCGCATTCTCCCTCACCCTTTCTCCGTGTTTTTTGTACATCTATGCATTAGTGTTTCTGAACCAACTTTCCCGGTGATGCTACTGCAGGTTTAGACTCCAGCCATGTGTGAGTGTCAGCTATTTCACAGTCTGTGTACTTTTGTAAGTAATGCTCTAGGGATGAAGCAAATATTCTTGTTTATTTCAGGTGAGAAACAACATCAGACATTATTTCCTTGAACCTCCCCAGCTGAAATTCTTGTACGATGTGATCACGTGGATAGTTACTCAAGTAGCAATAAGTTACACAGTAGTGCCCTTTGTACTTCTTTCTATAAAACCGTCGTTCAAGTTTTACAGGTAAGTGTGACTCTTACAAATATGTCAGTGCGAATGGCTGCATTTTTCAAAGCGCTGTGCTGTTAGGTATGATCGAAAAAGTCTGCCATCACCTCGTTTCCTGCAGCTAAAAATGTTATCGGTTCCTTTTTAATTTTAAACCAAGCAGTCTCGGGTTTCCTTATAGGGTGGTGGCCCGCTCAGCCCTCAGATGGGGGTCCGAGTTAGAATACCAGCTGGCTGACCACTGCCCACGTCTCTCAGAGGTTTAACTAGAAAATACAGCTTTTCTTTTTTTTTTCCAAGGAATTATTAATTCTCTTAATTTCTTTATCAAAAGAACATCAATTACTTATATTTTATTTACTTGTTTCACTCTGTCCTGTATGTTTTATTGCTACTTTGTCATCTCTACGTTATAGAAATTATCGTCTGGGAGTCCATATTTTATTCTTCCGTCTAACGCCGCTCCTTTGCGCATATTAGTGTCATCTTTGAAGCGAAACGCTTTGTCTTCTCATAGATGCTCCGTTACCCTAGCATCTAGAATGACAGGTCAGGGTGGATGGCCTAGAACCGTTGGATATGATGAGAATCACATAGGAAGACATGAAATAATTCTTGCTAAAAATCTCATTTTAACAAAACCGTTACATGCTTTTAAATGGAATCAAGCTACGGTTGCCTTTTCTCTTATTTTTTTTTGTTCACAGTCACTTGAACTTAGTTTAAGTCACATTTGATTTCTATTTAACTTGGGGAATGATATTTCTAATCATATTTTTAATAACGGGACATTTCGTGGCAGTAACCGTCAACAAGCCGTATTGCTCATCTGTGACTCACTCGTGAGGGTGTGTGTGTGACTCATTAGGGACAGTGAGTCTCAGGGGAGGCCGAGGAGTTCAAGTCCACTGCCGTCCCTGGTTCTCTTGTTCGCTCACTTTTTGATTCTGTGGTTTTGAGGGAGTCCAGATCACGACAGCTACTAATAAATACCTTATGGTGTTTGTTATATTTAGCCATGGCCTTTGACCCTTACCAAAGAGTGTCACGTGATAGCTGGTCTCAGGCTGGTCACCGGCCTGGGTTTATGCAGAGCTGTGTGAATGCCTCCTGGGTACACTGTGGAGCTGTGTCTCGGGGCGATGGTGGGAAGGATAATACAGTAAATAAACACATCCTGGGGGCAGGCCCGTGTGACATTTTGACAAGTGTGTCGTTATCGAGGATGGTTCATTAGCAAACCTTACTAAGCTTTTTCCTTTCTCTTTTAGCTCCTGGTATTACTGCCTTCACATTGTCAGTATCTTAGTCTTATTGTTGCTCCCAGTGAAAAAAACTCAGAGCGGGAAGAACACACATGACAACGCCCAGCTGTCACGATCCAAGAAGAGCGACGAAAGAGACAGTTCTCTGGGGCAGAACAGTTGTCCCACAACAAACAGTGTGTGCACTCAGAACCGAGCACTAGCCTCCAGACATCCGTCATTAAAGCAATGATGGGGCGCACCCTCCATGGCTATTCTTGTGTGTGTGTGAACGGAAACCGATCGGAGCACCTTCTCGAGGGGTTTGGGTTCGTCCGCAAAGAGATGGCGTGCGGGCGATCGGACCGGTATCGGTGGGGAGTGTTCTGTGCACCCGATGGGAAACGGAGTGACATGACCCCTCCCATGCCATGTCCCTGTGGGCCACGCCTTATATCAGATATTTCCATTACGTCAACGGGCGCTCAGGACCTCGGCGCACGTCCGGAGGTCACACGTGTGCCGAGTCGCTGAAGGGACGTGTGTACCCCGAGGCGCCAAAGAGGTGGACAAACAGCGGGTCCGTCTGGATGACTGAGAGAAATCAACTTTTTCCCAGATGACTGTCTTGCCTTAAACCATTTCCTAAAATCTTGTTCCTACATGGTATTTTCAAGGGTAGTATCGTGAGAACACGATTTCCATGATTTGATGTTACGTGCTGTACAGGAATTCCGGAGGGGTTTGAAGCAGGATATTTAAGGTCTTGGGGTACTTGAAAAATGCAATAAACATCTCAGTATCAGAAGGGTTTTCTTAAGGTATCTTAAGTGACACTGTCAGCAGGGGGCCAGATTCTAGGTACCTTATTCCCTGGAGAGTTTAACTCCCTTCAAGGAAGAATCCCTTAAATGTAACTGAAGGTTGGCAGGGTGACATGTTAAGCCTGTTTTCTTAGAGAGAGAGAGAGGGGATGACAAGGAAGGCAGACAGGCATGAATGAAGAAAGCGCCACGTGGACCGGGGCTGGAGGCGGCGACAGCTGTGACGGGCAGGTGCCCAGTGCAGGGCCCAGGTGCTCAGCAGAAGTGCTTTCCCCCTGTATTTATTGGAATTTTCTGTCATTATCTAAGACATAAAAATTTAATAACTTTTTAATCC
The DNA here is from genome assembly GCA_004027375.1 of Macroglossus sobrinus. NCBI lineage: Eukaryota > Metazoa > Chordata > Mammalia > Chiroptera > Pteropodidae > Macroglossus > Macroglossus sobrinus. The sequence goes on from PVKZ01003568.1 coordinate 20,271, forward strand.
ATTGGACTTTGAAATGTATCAGGCACAAGTTCTACGGAATTCTAAGAGGATTCTGGAAATAATCACAGGAGGTCACTCGAAGGTTTTGACGGAGAAATCACGGAGTAAGACTCCTGTCTGGCTAATCACTCTCACACCCTTGACAGTTTAATTCATCATTAGGAAAGTTTTCGGGAAATGAAAACTTAGTCATTGGGTCCGAACCGCACCTTTAGAGAATAATACGAGTTAGTTTCCCAACTCTTAACATCTCACATTAAAACGTTGCCGTTAACGCTCGTTGATGGGGTTTTGATTCTGTAAGTAGAAAAATATCCTTTTCTCTTAATGGGCCATTTTGGCCACAGTGGACCTCACCTGGAATTGCTACGAGGCGTCTCCTTTAATCCCTCAGAGTCTTGCGATGCTGGAGGTGTGACAGCAGGTGGCGTTGGGGACTCGCCCTGCGTCCTAAACCCTGGGCCCTGAGTCAGGAGCGCGAGCAGAGCCTTCGGACTGCACCTTTCTTTGACCAATGTTTTGTGGAATTGATTTTCTTTTTGCCTTAAGTTATTTAATGAATTGCAAACTGTGTGTCTATGGTAAGTCTCTCTATGTTCGTCGTTAATAAATTTGTAAATGAACGTAAGAACAGAACCAACTATCTGGCTTAAGCGATGTAGTATTTCATTGAAAGAAGGAAAAACAGAGGTGCGTGGAACTTTCGAGGTCTTAATCAGCAAAAATATCAGTGTACCGTTTTCGAACTTCAGAAATATCTGAGTGTTTGTCTGTATGAAATGTTTTTATTTTTCTAAAGGTAAATTTTTTCCCGACCTGCTGAGGTTAGCCATGCCTTGCTCCCTTCTAGAAAAGAATATAGATAGCTGAGTCAACGTTCTCGTTGTCCTCCTGTGTTGAAATTCAGCTAGCTGTGTAACGTGAGAGGCTAGAAAAGAGTAATCATGAGACGTATCCGCCTCCCAAATCTCTCCTCAGTTTAATTAATGCTGCAGAGACTCTAATCGCCATTAAGAAAAGGTAAATACATTTAGAGTTTCAAAGACAAGTCTAGGCACGTCGTGAGTGAAAACAAGAAAGCTTATTAAAACGCGTTTCTTCGGCCTGTTTAGCCATTTACAAATAATCACCATTCACTTCTATAACCTGACTCTCAGCCTGTAAACGTGAAATCACTATTATCTCTTGCTCAGTGAATATAATCATAGCATTACCATTGAGAAAGCAAGATAATCGATCCATTCAGTCGCTTTGAAGATGAATAGTCGGATTTTCTTCCCGCTGGATCAAGAAGTTTTTTTGTACAAAATGGCTTTTGGATAGCTTTTCTCTTAATCTTGGGCAAGTTGTAATCACAAGTATGCAACCTCGAAGAAAAACTAAAGTAATTCTCATTCTCAACTTGACTTTTCTCCTCGAGAAGCAGCTCTGTGCTCTATAAAATGAATTTATCTACTTGGAGTATTGTGAGGATTAACACTTCTACTTATAGGAGAGGAAGTGAAAGCCGGTTATGTCTTTACTACTGTGAAGTCCGAAACGATGCATTGTAATATGTGCTGCTTTTTAAATCACAGAATAGGATTCAGCTCATATTTCCATTATGTCTCCTTCTTCAGTGGTCCAGAGATGCTCGATCAATGTCATATTTATTTATATGTCACATTTATTTATACGACTCAGGGAAACAAATGCACAAAAAGAATTATTCTTCCCTCAATTTCATGTTCTTGAAGCAATTATAATTAATTTAATTTGATGTATCTCAGCTGTCATCATGTCACACGGGGCTTATTCTCAGTCCTTAAAACAAGCATTTCTATTGGATCTCTGGGTCATAGGATAAATTTATTTAACTTCTACAATGTCCCGCGTGAAAGAGGAGGTTTATTTGGCTTCAAAAATGCCCAGCCACCATGTAGGCCACGCCACACTTTCGATTAAAAGGTATCTTTGTGTAATCTCTGCCATATGTGATATTCACATACAGGATTTCCACCGCTACCAATTTTGAGAAAAGTTTGGCGTTAAAAGGATGGTTCTAAAAAGCGTAGGTAACTGACATTGAAGGGCTCAGCGTGTTGGACAGAGACCCAGAGCGTCCGACTCTGTCATCGGTGAGCCTGTGACTTGGACAAGTCACCTGTGCTCTAGACCCAAATCGCTCAATGAACCTCGAGGGACAGTTCTAAAGGGTTATGGCCAGTGGTGTTTGTAGTAAATGGAAGCGTTAAGCAGGACATGTGAGAGTCACAACCAAGGGCAAGTTCACAGTCAGGGTTATGGGCACGGCCATTTATTATCCTGCTCAAAGCCGTGACTTCTCAAAAGGTTTCCCGCAGCAATAGAAAACCTTTCGGTCCATTACATGAGAAGGCGTGGCAGGAACCACGTTCCCTGAAGATAGCCCTTAAGATGAATCTTTCGTAACAAAATAGTCTCTACTGTAGAAAACGTATTTTCCTTTCGCTTTCTCTGTGTTTTTGGTCTCTGCGCTATGTAAAATTGAGGATATCTGCTAAAAAAAATATTTTATACAAATGACCAATTTTAGTGGACAGGGTTTACCAACCTATAACTTCTCAAATATTATTTCATTCAAAGATATTTAAAGCATATTTAATGGAGTTACACCTTATTTTAAACTGCAGAAAAATGACATTTTTGCTATTGAAGAAATTACAAAATTTATACTTTTGATCGAGGATGAGATTATACTTAGGGCAAAAATCTCCCATTTAAAATTCACACCTTGCAAATTTGAATTCATATATTCAGGAACAGCCTTGGATATTTATACTTTTCGCCTCATTATAAACCGTCTGAAATAGTAAATGGTTTCAAGAGTTCTCTAGTGTAAGTGGAAGGGAAAATTACTTGAGAGAATAATTGTTTCAGGATGGTGTCAGCGAAGGATTTGTCCCGAGGTTTAGATATATATACACCAGTATTTTGTGGCATTTCTTTCAGCCCCTCCATCCCTCCTGGCTGAAATTGAACACATCGGATGTACTGTAGGTGCAGAATTCTGAATAGCACTGTGAAACGCAATCTTAGCTGCCCTCCTGTATCTCATAAAACTGACCACACTTGGCCCAGTCAGTGCACGTTTACTGAGTGGCTGGTCCTACGTGAACTGAGCTTAGATGCTGAGGGTTCTACATGCTCCATCCTGTGCACGTCAAGGGGGCTTTGCATCCGTGCATTGTCCTAATGCCGAAGGAAAGGATTTGCATGGAAAAGAAGAAAAGTCCACTCTTAAATTTGAATTCGGAAGATTAGAACAGAGGGGGTCTCTCCAGGGATTTTCTGCAGCACCATCAGTCAAATCTATTCCTAGAAACTCATGACAGAAGGAAATTTTAAAGGAAATTCCCACACTCGTATTTGTAGGCACGCTTTTGTGATGGATGACTACGCCGTGCTTGGAGGTCCCTTGGACAGAGAAGGCAGCCAATTCCATTTTGATGGGCGGGCTGCTTGATACTGTTTTTCTATGTTTAAAAATAATATTATGTATTGTAATCGGTTTTTAACAGTATGCAAACCCCACTAAAGAACTGACGAGCTCTGTAGGTCATTCGTTGGGAAGCCTTTCTAAAATGGACATCTTTTTATGCTAATTTATCTTGCCTTGAAAAGTGATTACAAGTCTTTTAGTACACCTTTTATAAAGGAGAACGAACAAACAAAATGACACCCCGAGACTACGGGTTCTATAAATAGGGGTGTCAAGATCCATGCAAAACCGCTGTCGAAAGCTTCCTCAGTGACACAGCCATGTCTCCCGTCACGTGGGATCAAAGTTTGCTCCTATAAAAAGAAATGGAACTATGACGAGAACCCGAGCGTTACACAGCAACATCAGTGGGATGACTAACCGTGGTCTTGAGAACGCGTTAGGAATGGAAACAGTGACTGGCTGCCTTTTCCTGGAGCTGTGACTGTGTCCTGCCCCGTCTCTATTTTGGGGTAGCTTCTTTAAGAAATGGCTATGTTGATACTCTTTTTTTTTTTTTTTGTCCTTTCCCATTGAAGGACAAAACGCACATAGAGAGTTGGACAGACATTTAAAATATGCCTCTTTCCCAATTTTAACTATTTGGGGTTCTGTAGAGATGGACTTGTCGACGAAGTCTGGGTGCTCCTGACGCTTTGTCACGTGGGGAAAGAAATCAAATCTCCAACACAAACGGACGTGTCCCCAGCCAGTCTCCACCTCCTGCCACCAGTATGTGACTGCTTCTCCAAACCAGGAGGGCACGACGCAAAGCAATGCGAATGCAAGTAAGAATGAAGCTAGAAGAATAGTGCCCCACACAGTGAGCGTGAGCGATTCCATTCATCCTTCCCGTAGAGCTGCATCCCAACCCCGCCTGGCAGAGAGGACCGCTGTGCCCACAGGAGGCGGCCAGGTGGCCAGTATTTCTAGGACTCACTCACTCGCCTTCCCTGGGGGGGAGTAGAATGTGGTGTTCTGTGCGTTTTGTTTTTATTATTCCAGAATATTTTTTTAAAGAAGGGTTATTTTTCAACAGATCCACAGATTAGTTCTCGTCGTACGGTCGGTGAACACCGCCTCTGTGTCGGTTCCACTGTGACGTGATGACTTCGTAACCACTCATTTCTAGTCTGTGTCCTCGGAGTGCACTGGTGGCTTACTGCTGGGTCTTAAAGATGTTTATAACGTACCGTACATGTGAATGTTTTTTTTTTCTAATTTGTGTGTCTTTAAGACTGATTAAACAGTAGTTTAAAGATACACGTGTGTGTGTGTGTGTGTGTGTGTGTGTGTGCTTATTTCAGAGGCCCTAAATTCCACCTGTCGTGCGTGAGAGGTAACGGTCTTTCCTGATTGAAGGATTCTTCAATACGATAATGATATTCTAAGGAGTCGTCGACTCCTTGCTTACAAATCATTTAAAAGAAACGATCACACTTGGGGAGGTGAGTCAAACAACTTTAAATTAGTATGTAGTATCGTGTGATCTCTCTTAAACCAGATTATTCAGTGACAAGGACGCTGACTTTCAGTTAAAAAGAAGCCAGCATTCCCAGCACTGCTGTTGGCCTTTGTTCTGTGCTGATTAACGTGTCTGGTTTTTGCTTTTGCAAAGCAGAGCACTGGGCCTCCCACTGGGTTTCTGCACCACGATTATATAAGCTCGGGGGAGCTTTGGAGCATGCTTCCAGGCGCTTCCAGGCCCTTCCAGGCGCTTCCAGGCGCTGCCGTGAACCTGGGCGGGGAAAGCGTACCAGCTTGCACTGTTGCAGAGATGCCAGGCTTGATGCGCACACGAGGTCCAGTCTTGGTGCTGTCTGCCTGGAAGGCCTTAGGCTATGGTGGCCGATCGAAATGACCCCACTTTCTAGATTCAGAGCCAGGCCGACATTGGGCCGTGAGCAAGAAGAACAGCGTGGGCACGGCGTCCAGAGCTGCCTGCCGACGCAGCCCTTCTGTGTGTGTCTGTCCCGACAAGCGTGACAGCTAACGTTAACCTGCCCTGCTTCACAGCACGGAAGGGCCCGGAAGCCGGGTGATAGCCAGCCTCCTGTTTTATATAAATGGACATTGGAATGTAATTTTGACTTTCAATTATTCATTCCATAGTCGTCCGATGAGTTCCTACCTGTGTGCTAGGGAACGAAAGAAGATATTACTGCCCTTCACGGAGCTAATGAATGATGACCATAAATACAGAAAGTGCTTCGTTAGAGGCAGGTGCACGGGGCGCTGCGGGTGAGGAGGGGCGAGGCGCTCGGCCAGCGTCGGCTGGTGGCACAGAGGAGCCTGCACTTGGGTTTGAGACGGCGCGTTTTGCGGGGCTGAAAAAGTCGTGCTCGGGGACTTCATTAGAGGAAGAAAGAAAAGCACCTGCCAAGGGTTTTATAGCGTCCGACACAAATAGAATAAAACTAACAGGAGTTACGCATGTTAAGATCCGCGTGCCAACTGTCTGACAATAATTATTTTCCTCCAATGAGAAAAAAGGGAAATAGGAAAAAATTGAGTGTAGCCCATTTTTAAAAAGTAAAATATTTCAAGTATACAGATCCATACAGGACAATACACTCGTGCCCACCGCTCAGACTGGACAAATGTGTTTGCTTTGCCACAGCAGGTTCAAAGTCGTCTTTGTTAAAATAAAAGATGTTGCACGTAAGGCCAGCATGCCCGCCCAGCCCTCCGCGTCTCCCGACCTCCTTAGAAATGGCTACGCCACTCTGAGCCTCTTTTGGTAAAACTTTTCCCATGGTCAGCTTTCCTTTCTTTTCAGCTTAGATATATGATTTTAAAAATAGTTTTGCGTTCTCTTTCTCACAACTTCTCTAGGTGTTTGTAGCAAAAAATGGGTTGCATTGGCTCCGTCTGCTTATGGCTGGAGCCAGGCAGCCGTTAAAATATTGCATTTCTCTGGGCTGGTACAATATTTTCAAGGTCGCTGTGTTTTGCGTTTGAGTCTTCTTGTTGGTCACATTGTCCCAAACAATAGCGGTGAAATCCGTGAACACTGCCAGCACAAGGACAGATCCGCCAGCCGGGGCGGAGCTGGACGCGCTGTGCCCGGTAAAGGGATGCCATTTGCTGGTTGCCATCTTTTTTCTCAGGGTGAGCGTGAGAACAGTCTTGAAAAAAAGCCCAAGATCTGAGCTAAGATGCCAGCTGTTTATAGCCATCGCTGGGGAAGTCAGCTGCCCAGCTCCTAGGGACTGAGCGCCTGTGAGAAGGCGAGCCCTCCCACGGGCCAAGGGGGCCACCAATCCCTTGGGAAGTTGAGTCCCTGTTTGTCCCTCCACGCTTTTTAAGGCATGAGTCCTTAGCCTCAAGAAGAGAATGTTATATACGCATTGACTTAGGATCAAGACTCTCCCATCCCCCCCCCGCCCCCCAAAAAATAAAGACAAGTGGTGGAAACCAATTCTAAAACCAACCCTCAGCCTTGACAATAAAGCTTCTTAAAAGAGTAGTCAGCACAGAACCTCTGCTCCCCGCACCGGTCCCCAACCCTACCGAGCCACTCGCAAGGGCCATCTTGGGCTTCGCTGCCGAATGTGGTGGTTAGTTTCCCGTTTCTGTGTCACTTGGACTCTGCAGCATTTGGCTTCTGTGAAACTGTCCTCTCCTGCATCTCCTGCCTCTTTTTTTTTTATACGGAGGCACAGTATTTTCCTGAATGTAACTTTCCTTCAGGGGCCCATTTAACGCCATAAACATAAAATTAAAACTTTTCTGGACTTTCATCAAGCATAACAGAAGCGGACGATGGAATAATCCAAGATCCATCCAGTCAAAGGGAACAACAGCCCAGATGATTAGCATCTGACCTTGTGAATCACTCTGCTCAGGGAGAAGCTGACTAAAGGATGCAGAAGAAGGAAGGACCCGGATGTGGTGACAATCATACGCCCTGGCCCTGGCTCACTGGGAACTGGACCCATAAACACAGTACCAGCAGGTGTCGTTCGTACATGATGGTCATGGTCGTGCTCTTCGGTGGAGTCCGCGGGAGTGGCTGACCCGCCCCAGCGATCGCACGGAAGCTGCTTTTATGTCTACTCACAGCGTTTCAACGTATTTCCCTTTACCGAATCGTCTCTATTTTCACGCACAGCGAAGGCGGGAACCTTGTGTCCTCATGTGCAGCTGTGTGCAGCCCTCTTTCAAGTGCCCCTGCCCCTGCCCCTGCCCCTGCCCTGGGGATCCACAGCGCTGTGTTAGAAAAATACCCGCCCTGTTTCTTCCACGTCGGCCTCTGATGCAAAGCCGGTGTCCGCTGAGAACACAGTTCCCCCGCAGACGCTTCCGTCACCGCTGGGCCTGACCACGCGACGCCCGTTCTCACCTCTTAGTCACATAACTTCCTTGATCCCTGCTCCCCTCCTCCTTGCTCTGCGGGCATTGCCCAGCTCCCACCCAGCCCAGAGCCCACCCTCTCTTCTGAGCCTCATGTCCTTGCTACCTTGAGCGGGTAGTATTTTCTGTTAGTGTATCTATCACCCACCTCTCTAATTAGAGTGCCCTCTTGAGAAGAGGGGCTCCAAATCTTCAATCTCTATCGGCGAGTAAGAATTCGACGATGAAAAAGGCTTTAGAGGGTCTGAAACAGCTGTGGCCAGGGGGAGGCGACGGACGTGAAAATGCGTCTGCCCTACTGGTGGCGTTGTTTGCCTTACGGTGAGTTGCAATCAACTAGAACCTGAAGTCTTTTTTTCTGTAAGGTGATGTTAATTGAGTTACAACTCTTGCTCTTTCCTCCATCTCTGTTTTTTTTTTTTTTTTCTCCTCATCCCTGCCCGCTCCTCAAGCCCAGGGTTTTATACCCGCTCCTCGCCTCTTGCCTCTCATATCTGTTCTCAACTCTGTCCTGGTATGTGGCTCTTTTCTTTGTGGTGCCATCCCAGCCATGAAGATGCATTCCTCTATGTGTTTTTTTGTTGTTGTTTTGTTTTGTTTTTGTTTTTATTTTATTTTATTTTTGTAGCAGGAACGTGCTGTTACACGAGTCACAGAGGAGACTGGCAAAGATGTCATCGGAAGGGACAGCGACAACCATCATCCATCAAGGCAAAAAAAAAATGGCATCTCGGGAGCATCCCTGTGACCCCTCCTCTTTTCAATAATGGATGTTTAAAATAATGACTCGGGTCAATCAAGTTTCCAGTCTCTCTTCCAGAAGTCAGGGAACTCTGGTGTGATTAGGGGTACTACCTTCTTCGAATAGTTCTGTGTTCTCCATGTACTTTATAATAAACACGTATGCCTTTTCTAATCAGAGAAAAACAATTTTTAAAGCAAGATAGTATGTAAAATGTCTTCAGATGTCTATGGAAAATTTTCTACACGGCAAACCTGAAACCATGTAAAAAGCTTGGACTGAGGAAAGCACCACCCCCATGTGCCGATACTGTTGAAAAAGACGAGAAGATGATGAAAATTACAGTTTTGATGAGGAGTGTGGTGAAGAATGAAAAAGATAACTCAGATTTTTCTTTCTCCATAATACCACAGGACAAGTCGAACCGCCAGATTCTGGAAGTGATTTCAGTGAGTCCACTGAAGCAAGAAACCTTAGGGTGTGTTTGCCAGAAAGATTCCGGCAAGCTGCATAAACCACAGAAAGACCCCGATAGTGGAGGGGGCGTATGTTTGAAACAAGCTGAGGAGGCAGCATTTCAGATAGATTTTACGATAGTTATCTCAGTACAAGCTATGAGCCTGAGAGTCTCTAAGTATGAAAGGAAGAAGCAGCATTTAGTCTGAGTTAGGAACTATTTATTATCAAAACAGATACAACTTGCGAAATGTAACCACTCTGTGGATAGAACAGAACGCTATAAGATTATAAAGCAACTTTATTTTGCCTTTATTTGCAGGCTGCTTCTGCACACGCTCTCCCTCTTGCTTCTCACCCCTGGATGAGACTTTGAGTAAGTCTCAAAGTTTTCATAACGTTTGCTCATTACCCTGAGATCACAAAGTGTCACCTTGCCAGTTTTTGGTCATTAACAATTCTCATTTTAGTAATTAAAAGCCTGGCCTGGAATAATAATAACAGCACCCCTGGACTTAGGGTTCTCCCTCCCCCAGTTCAGGCCTGCAGTGGAGAGGGGAACCTTGCTTGATGAGTCTGTTCTCCGCCTCCCTGCTTCTCTTCCTCCTATCATATGACTCTGGTCTCATCCAGTAAAGCCCGTGACTAGCAACTCTTTCCAAGCTGCTATGTAGATCCCTTTAAAAATATTTCTAAAAGAACGACTTGGACACTGAGTACCTTCAAAGATTTTTATTTGTGGGGAAGAGGCAGGGAGGAGGTTCGGTTGGCATAAGCGACTGACTGTCTTTTCAGCGTCTGGAACTGAGTGTCCCATTTCTGGACTGGGATTTGCAAGGCTCTTGGCTGATACCAGCCCTGACTGCAGTGCCGTGATGCTCGGGCCCACTGGAGCTGGAGAAGCACCCGTCCTATCCCCGCCGTCTCCCCTTCTTACTACTGTATTCCAATTTCCCCCACCTGTTGGCCTGGTTCCCCGCCCAGAGCACGGCTCACACCTGGTGGGCGGAGCTCAGCTCAGCCTGCACAAGAACCAGGTCCTGCCTACAGCCAGCCTCCTAGGCCCATGTGGGGGCCGGTTTCACTGGCTGGGCAGTGCTGCTGGGGTTGCAGAAATTATGGAGTGAAAGGGATGGGGTTAGGGTGCTGGTGGCGAGGTGGGTAGGAAAGGGGGGGTTATTATGGGGGCAGCTCTTCTCGAAATGGCGTTTCTTAGGGGAAGGCGCTGAAGGGTTCCAGAACCGGTCTCCCCGTCGTCCATGCACTAACCACACACTCTGGGGAGCTTTCTGGAGCCTTTTGATCCAGCATCTGATGTGTAATCCACGCTTTCTCTTCGTGTCCACCCACTGCTTCAGAAAACGTGTCGGATGCCTTGCTGGCTCTTGAGATATAGTGTCCTCTTATCTGCAGGGGACATATTCCAAGCCCCCCACTGGATGCTTGAAACCGTGGCTAGTACCGAGCCCTATATATACTATGTTTTCTTTTATCCATAGATGCCTATAATAAAGTTCAATTTCTAAATTAGGCACAATAAGAGATTAATAATAATAACTAATAATGAAATAGAACCCTTATAATAATATGTTGCAATAAAAGTTCTATGAATGATTGCAGGGCCATTTTTAAGAAGAATCAGGGTGACCAAACACAAGTATTGCTACCATGACAGTCAGTCTAATAACCTTGATGGCTCCTGAGAGACCGACGGGCGGGGAGCGTCTACAGCGCGGGGACGCTGGACGAAGGGGTGATTATCGCACGGGAGGGACGGAGTGAGATGGCGTGAGATTTCATCATTCTGAGCAGAGCAGGGCATACCTTAATACTTACGAACTGTTTATTTCTGGAATTTTCCATTTAATAGTTTTGGAGCAAGGTTGACCAGGGGTAACTGAAACCCAAGACAACGAGACTGCAGATAAGGGGGGACTCCTGTAGTTCTTCATGTTCAGAGTGCAGGTTCTCACCTGCGGCCACGGACCCCTATGAACCCATACATGCCAATTCCCTCGTTGCTCTCAGAATCAGTGGTCACTTTAAGGCCAGCTGCTGTCCTGTTCGAGCCTCAAAGAATGGTTCAACCTTAACAAGGGATGTTCACATTTGAAATCACTAATGTGGACACAATGGGGCCAACATCCAAGCCTGAGAATGGTGTTTTATTAAAATCAGCTGCGGGGATATTTTAACTCACCAACAAGTTTCGAATCTTGATTTTTTACAAAGCCCCACAGATGATTCTGATGTGGCAAGGCTGGGACCTATTGACAAGTATCTCCCAGTGAATCAACCTGGCAACTCATGGGAAAAGCTGACAAGGAGTATGGTGTGACAGCATCAGGAGACAATGAGAGAGTATCCCAAAGAAATGACACGGCTTCTTCCTCAAAGACAGGTCAAGGCCAGGACTGTCTTCAACGGGGTGAGGGCAGCTGGAGTGGAATAAGGATGGAGAGTGGACTTTATGGAGGGAGAAAGACAAGTAAACAAGTAAACAAGCTAAAGATGCTTCAGCACATGCTTTTACGCCCCTCCCGTGTCCCAAGCACTGTGCTGTAAGAGGGGAGTGAGTACCCAAGATGGAATGACGAACCCGCACGAGGTCCTCCAGAAGGCTTAACCAAAGAGACTACTTTAGTTGTGTCTTAAAAAACAAATAGAATTCATCTGTTGGAATCAGCTGGACGAGAGGCAGGAAGGCATGTCTAGGTGAGAGAATGAAACTTTGGAAAAGAATGGAGATAAGATGTTCCAGAAATTGTAAATGTCATCACCTGGGGGTGGGGCAGGACGGGAGGAAAGCAGTGGACAGAGAGATGGCCAGAAGTCCGGCAGGGACCAGCTTCTGAGGAGGCTTGTGTGTTAAGTCCCATTTGATAGTTTGGAAAGGGACGACTATGGGGATTTTTATCAAAGATGTGACCTGATTTTCAACATCCAGAGAAATGGTTCGTAGAGCACCTGTGGAGGCGGGGAGAATAGCTGGGGGATTTTGGAATAGTGCTGGCGAGAGTTTCTGAAGCTTTTAAACGGATCAGGGGGATGAAAGTGGCTGCAGTCAGGCGATGGGCAGATCTGATGACATTGGGGAGGGAGAAGGAGGTGTATGACTCCCCAGTTCTTGTCTCCGTGGATGGGGAGCAGGACCCAGGCCCCTTAACAGGAACCAAACAGGAGCAGGATCCCCTTAGGTAGGGGCGGTCGATGAGTCCAGCTCTGGAAACGGCAGCCACTTGAACGGTCGAAAGCAGCAGCCCCAGAAACGGGAGGAAAGCTAGCAGAAGAAGGGGCACCGAAGCCCAGGGAGGGGGGACATTTCCAGGAGGAAGCAGTGAACGAGCGAAAGGGCTGTGAACGGAAGGCTGTCAATCGCCCGCGGGCCGCTGGCAAGCCCGAGGGCCCCTCTTCACAGGTGGGGCTGAAGGCCGGACTTTGGGGGCTGCAGAGCCGGGGCTGAGGAAGCGAGGAGCCGGTGGGCTCTCTCTCCCCCAGGAGCAGGTGGCACAGGCGTTCGGAGAAGACAGGGACCTCGCTTCTGCCTTCCCGAGGGAGGGATGTGAGCTGACATTGTTTTGTAATGTATTTGCATTACAAATGCAGATGTAATGTCTTCCGAAGTTATCATTGTGGTTTATTTCTCTGCAACCGCTCTGAGGATGATGATGAATAAGGGGTTATAAATGAACTATCATAAAAAGAAAAATGCTGACAGTGAAGAAAATTTTGCCTGGCGCGCTCGGAATTTATATAGCGATTCAGAGGCCAGGGGGCGGCAGGGCGGGGTGACTCAGCTCCCCAGCTGCTCCCCAGCAGCTCCCCAGCTGCTCCCCAGCAGCTCCCCTGTGTCGTCCCCGCCGTCTCCAGCAGCCGCCTCCGGCCCCGCCCACTGCGCGCCCCGCCTACAGGGGCGTGGCCACATGGCGCCCCGCCCCCGCCGCCGTGCGGCCACGTGATCTGTCAGTTCGAGGAGAAGGAGGAAGATGGCCGCCGGGCGTGTCGAGGCCGGCTCGCTGCAAGCCGCGGTCTGTCCACCGCCGATCTTCTGACGGCGCCTGCGGCACAGCGCGCCCTCTCCGCCGGAGCGGTCCTCGGGCCGGGCTGCGGGACGGTCAGTGCGGCGGTCGGCTGTGCGCGGTGACCCGGAGGGGGCGGGGGCGAGGCCGGGCGGGGAGGGGGCGAGGCCGGGTGTGGGGCCCGCGGCCGGGCGGTCCGGGGGCCTCGGGTCCGGCCCTGCGGAGCGGTCGGCGCCGGCTGCGGCGCCGGGAAGGGCCCGGATTTGCTGCCCCAGGTGCTCGTCTCCGGGGGTGGAGAGGCGCCGCGGGTGGTGGGAGGGGAGGCTGTTGGTGACACAGTTGTTTTTCTTGTGTGGGGCAGCGGCCGGCACGCCCACCGCCCCCGAGAACCCCTTCGGCTGCTCGGGCCGCGGCCGCGGCTGGCGTTCGCGGTGTCTTTCCCGGGGCCTCCGAGGGCGAGGCGGTTGCGTTTTCTCCCTTTGTTTTCATGGGGCTCCATTGCTCCATTGTCCTGTGCTGGCCTTCCTGCGCCCGGCAGAGTACCAGCAAGCCGTTGATCACGACGCTTTCAGTGATTTATTTAGAGGGAAGCGATTTCTTTGTCAACCAGCAGTGCTGGATTATTTTTTCTTTCAAGTTGCTTTGACATACCGAAAGGTTTAAACCCATGAAGACTATTTTCTTATTAATAACTGTTCATATGGAGCCATCTCTGCTAGCCTTTAGGGGCGCTGGTTAAACATGTAGCTTTCTTAGCCTTAGCCTCGGCGATTCCCAGCCTGTTGCTGCTGGCCTGGGGTGTGGCTCAGGCCTGACCGCTCCCGACCCCAAGGGGTGATCCTGACCGCTTTTGTCTCTGTCTGCGCTTGGACGACGGCGAGGATCAGACTTCTGGATTTTTTTGGAGGCACCGTAGTGTATCTGGTACCCAGCCAGGGTTGAGAAGTGCTGCTCCCAGGTGGTGCTCTTTGTTCTCTAGCTTTACTAGCATGGACACTTCCATCAGGATCGTTTGGGATGCTCATTCAAATGTCAATTTCGGGGCCCACCCCAGGTGTACTGAGTGGGATTATCTGTGGGTGAACCCCAAGGAATCCCTGTTGACAAGCTTGATATTGACACGCTTCCCAAGTAACTCTGATGCACACAGTTTGAGAATCTCTGTTCTGCACTCTTTGTGTGCGTGATTTCCAGATCTGTTTTTCCAAATGTTGGGTGGATTCTCCAATGTAGCTGTTTTGGAGCACCTCAGTTTCATCCTGGCCAAAGCACCCCACAGCCTCGTGTCACCCAGCAGGGGGGTGGGGAAGGGGGCGGTGATGACCATGCAGAGCAAAGCCCCACATCCTCCTGACTGTCCCTTTTCTATTTAGAGCAGCACCACCCCAGCGTCCTGCACGTGGCATCTGGTCATCTTCCGTCTGTCCTTTTCATGTCTAGTCAGTCACATGGTTGCTTTTCTACACCCAGAATCTTCTGGATATTTTGGTAGGTCAGAGTGTCAAATGTGGAGGATTTTATGTTGTCACGTTCATATCCCATGTATTCTCTGTCCTCACCACCTGTCCCCTGTCCTGTGGGTGGTCTCTGTTAGTCGTTCCTTGACTGATCTCCAGGGGCCTTATTCTCTGTGGTTTTCTAGTCTGGGCCACACGCACTGCTGGGAGGTAAATTTTCCTAGGACCGCTTGAGTGTGCCATTCCCCTCTTCCGTTCAAGAACTGTCTGTCAGTTTCCCCGCTTTATCTGCTACTGTATCAGGACTGTTTAGAAGGCAAGGACCAGACTTCCTCAGCGAAAAGCAGATTTATAGGACCGAATGAGCATCAGCACGGAATCCAGATCCGAGGAAGCCTCTCTCTCGGGGGCCACATTTGTTTTCTCACTTGTGAGGAGTCTTTCTCTCTGTCCGTCGGTATCTGTTGGGTTCTCTCTCCGCTGATTGGTTGTCTCAAAACTGTCATGTTGCTCAAGGTGCATAACGACTGGGTCTCTGGTGTCTAATTGCCCGTTCTCCGGGGAGGAAGTCGATTGGCCCGGCCTATGCTTTTGAGCAGTCGTATGTTACAGATCGTACGCCCCTCCCTGCTAATGGCGATGGGCGAGAACGTGGCTGTGGAGGAGAGCAGGAGCGGTGGGCGGGCAGAGCCCTCCAGAAGAGGAATCTTGAGCTTTGTCCCCGCAGTTATTCTATTTGACAAGTCACCTAGGATGTTCCCACTTGTCCTAGACCAGTGGTAGGTTCTGGAGCTATAAGAACGAAGGGGAGGCAGCTCTTATCTTTGAAGAGGTTGCACATCTAACTGCTCTTACTTCCCAGTCTCAGCGCTCACCGTTTACTTAAGTATTCCATCCACGTTGTTCCCGGGCACACACTACGTGGTCCCTCAGTCAACACTCTTTTCTTCATGCTGCTCTTTTTGCCCGGTGCGTGCCCTTCGTTCATGTCCCACCTGTCGGACCCATTCTTCCCGGATCGGCACAAAATGGTACCTCCACGATGTCCCAGTGGGAGTGACTTCTCCAAACCCTCGAAGCACTCGGGCTTTCTCTGGCACTCTTCTCCTTGAAGGATAGCTGGGATTTGTCTGGTATTCTTGTCGATGGCCATGCCACCTTGAACAAGCCCGATCCCATCAGATATCGGAAGCTAAGCAGGGTCAGGCCTGGTTAGTGCTTGGATGGGAGACCACCTAGGAAGACCAGGTGCTGTAGGTGTAAAAAAATATAAGAAATAAAAAATAAGGAATTGTAAGCGGACAAGGTCCTTGCAACCTGTGACGTCAACCAAGGGTTGCCTCACCTAAAAAAAAAAAAGTATTATTGAGGCACGATTTACATACAGCATAAACTCAGTTTTGTGGTCAGTTTCGGATTTTGACAAAGTCACGCAGTTGTGTAACTCTGCCCACGGTCAGGGTGTACAGCAGTCCCCCAACTCCCCGTATCCCCTCATACCCGGTCCTAGTCACTGCATCCCCCGCCTTAAACCCCAGCGACCTCTGCTCCGTTTTCCGTCCGTATGGTGTTCCTTTTCTGGATGTCACATTGGTGGAATCACACAGCACAGTAGTTTCTGTCTTCCGGCCCCAAAGATGGACTTCTGTGTCACGTGCAAACCACGTTCGCCCAGCCCAGGGCGTCCCAAAGTCTCAGCGCGTTACAGATCAGCTCGGCGTCCAGAATCTCACTTGACTGTCGTCAGCTCACAAGTTCTAATTCCCACTGTGTGAATCAGGCCTGAGCGAGGCTCTGGGTGTAGTCTGTCCTACAGGAGTAGACATGGTTTCTGTCCATCTGTGAACCTGTGAACCTCAAGAAAAGGGTTCCGTACGATAAAATGCGTGGAGCGGGCAGGTGTGGGGTACCGGGCGTAGACACACCTGTTAAAGAGGGGAGACTGCAGGAAAAGAGTCACCGGTGCCTCACAGTTTTATGAACAGAGCAAAAGTTTTGAATTTCGATGAACTCTGATTTATCAATTTTTTAAAAGACCATGCTTTTAATGTTAAAGCAGAGAAATCTTTGCTTAATCCAAAATAGGCTATGTTTTCTTCTAGAGGTTTTGTGCTTTTTGATATCACATTTAGGTCGGTCTCGTGTTATTGTCTGTATTTGGTGCTAGGTATGGGCTGAGATTGGTTTGTTTGTTTATTTATATTTGGATGTCCATTCGGATAGAATAAAGTCTCTACTCTTTAGGACCTTGCGTCCTAGTTGTGGTAGGTGGACCCCTCGCTGTCCTTCTGAGGGTGGTAGTGCCATGGAGAAGGTACATTAGGGCGGGGCATGGGAGTGCGGGGCGCCGTGGACTGCGTGCGTGAGGCTGTTACTATTTAAATGAGACAGTCGGGTTGGACTTTCCTGATGAGGGGACTGAAGGACGTGAGGGGCACTGAGGGAGCGGCCACAGGCACGTCTGGTGCTGGAGCCCCAGGGGAAACCTTGGATCTCACCTCGAGGGCTTCGAGAAGCCGTGGCAGGGCCTGGAGCAGCATCTCCTGGGAGCACGTTAAAAGATGCGGGTTGCGGGGCCGCGCCCACACCTGTCAGGTCGTCGAGGGCGGGGCCCGGGCACCTGTGCTGTACGAGGCCTCTAGGTGATTCTGATGCGTGTGTGGGCTTCAGATCACCGAGGCTGCCTTGTGGGGGACAGGCTGGGGAAGGCGCGATGGAAGGAGGGGGAGCAGCTATGGTCTAGGTGAGGGGTCACGGGGGCTCGGACCAGGGTGGTCTTGAGGAATGTGCTGAGTAGTAATCAGATGAGAAACATATTTTATAGATAGAACCCGAAGGATTTACTGTGAGATCGAACGAGCTAAGTCACAGGTAGTTGCGAGGTTGGAAGAACGGAGCGGGCGCTGCCATGTCCCGAGGCGGGGAAGACAGCAGGAGCGGCGTGGAGCACTTGTGTTTATCTGGGGAGGACGTGGGGGTGGATCTGGAGTTGGAGTTACGGCCGAGATGAGTGGCTGAGCAATGTTCCACTGTACGTACGTTCTCAGCCACAAGAAGCAGCGAAATCCTGCCATTTCCGGCAGCATGGCTACGTCTTGAGATAATCAGCGAAGTGAAATAAGTCAGACAGGAAGGGTTGAGAAGCACCTGATTTCACTGAAGTGGGATGTAAAACTGAAAGCAACAGAGGAACAGGACAAACACTCAGACAGTCGCAGGCAACAGCTGAGTGGTTATCCCAGGGAAAGGGCGGGGGAGGTAGGACAGCGTGAAGGGGGCTAACTGTAGGGTGACGGGAGGAGATTTGCCTGGGTGGTGAGCACAGTATACAGATGATGTGTTATAGAACTGTACACCAGAAACCCATGTAATGTTATTAACTAATGTCACCATAATAAATTTAAATACATAAATTTTAAAAATGACCAAAAAAAGATAGAGATGAGCATGAATCTTGGAAAGAGAGAGGTGGGCATTTGACAGCTGAGTGAGGGGGCTTTGCCTCCACTCCTGCTGCTCGAGGTATAATTGTGCAAGTTAAGTTTAGTGTATTTTTTCTAATTACAAATCATGTGTATTTTCTCTAACCTGCTTTTAACAGGTCTTGGAATCAGGATAACTAGCTTTCTGTGAAAATGTCAGTGCTGATATCACAGAGTGTCATAAACTATGTAGAGGAAGAGAACATCCCTGCTCTGAAGGCTCTTCTGGAGAAATGCAAAGATGTAGATGAGAGAAATGAGGTAAGACCGCGTCTCTGAAATGAGATTCTTCTCACAAGTGTTTGTCGACGACCTACTATGGCTAGGACACTGCGAAGGGTGACGGTGCGTAAGACACATAGTTCTCACCCTTGGTGATAATTGTTAGAAGAAATACATCATAATTTCTTTAACGAAAAGTACTTCAAATTCCATGTTTTTGGAATACATTTGAACTTACATAAATGATTGCATATTGAATTTGATTTATGATCGAGCCTTTTGCAGGTGGAATAATCGATATTCAGGCAGTTTGATTACTAAAATCTCAAATGTTTCTAGGAGGTTTTAGAGACTTCTGGATCCAGTCTTCCTGTAAATAGATTGATGAGACAAAGTTAGGACTTGTTGAAATATTTTTTTTAATGGAGCCCCAATCCTCTCTCTCAGTTGTTCATTCTACAAGAAGTATGTATTTACCATTTTTAATAACTTGTATTAGATATTTCTGTTCAGCAAGACAAGTAAATAAAATGATGATTTTATTTCATTGTGAACGCCAAAGTTGCAACATTTCATGGATTAATAGAATTTTTATATGACTTTTGTAGTGGCAAGGTATGTTTTATAAAACTTCAGAAAAATGGTTTTGTTGCTTAAAACTATTTTCAGTGTAGTGTAATTTTTTTGCCAGTGGATAAGATGAATGAGAAGTGATTTTGGTGTTACATATATATAGGTGTGTGTATATGTGTGAACTTTAGTCCTTTTAGTCCTGATATATTATTTAAACCACACTCAATGTCATGTTCTAACTGTATTGTTAGAGAATGTGGTTACCATAGATATCCTAAGATTTGTATATACCTTGTGGTAATCGCTTTTCAGAGCCTAGTATTATTTATATTTCCTTATTTTGAATAAAATCGCAGTTCCGAAAACAGATCACTAAAGCTGTGGTTAGAAAAAAGTTTCATTTTTTCTGACTTTTACATTATTAGTAAACTGAAAACTTAAGATTTGAAAGGTGTTTCTAAATTTAAGAAAGACAGTAAACATCACTTACCTTACCGTTACGAAAACGTAAGTGTGGTGTATTTACCTGGCATTTCAGTTCAAGTTCAGCGTCTTGACAAGTTCTCCGTGTCTTTTGTGTCCTCCAGTGTGGCCAGACTCCACTGATGATAGCCGCTGAGCAGGGCAATCTGGAGATGGTGAAAGAGTTAATTAAGAATGGAGCCAATTGCAACCTGGAAGATTTGGTATATATTGAAATAATTTACTCATCTGTCTTTTTTGCTTTTCTTAACTTTGCCATTTTTTGTTTTTAAGGCGTGATTCAATAATAATAGGCTACACGTTGTATTTTAAGTTATACATCAGCTTTGCCTAATAATATGTTAAGTCAATTTTTTATAAAAGGTCATATAGGAGAGACATTTTTACTTTGAGAGTTCGCAGCATCTCATGTTTTTTGTATACAGATGGCACTGGCCTTATAGAAAGCACATATACATAAAATTAAAGGCCTGCCTAGTGAATGTTGTTACGTAACGTATTATTACATAAAGTCCCTTAATGGTATCTTATTATAACCGCCATTACACATGATGATAGCCTGAAGGTGTGGTCCCTTCTGATATCACCTCGGCGGTATAAATTACTTTTCCAAGAGGCTCACTTGTCCACTTACTGTCTCTTTGTTCCAGGCATTGTTTTTTTAGAACCCAAGAATTGCATCTGTTTTTTTTTTTAATTGATGATTTTAATCGAATGATCATTTGAATTAAATTATGCTCACGAGTAAAAGTTAGGTTAGGATACTTGTGGCCTTTATTTAAAAAATAAAGGAGAATAGTTCCCATCACCTGCGATTACTGTAGTTAGCCGTGAACCTGCTCTTAAATCTAATTACATCTTTACTTTCAGTTTGTGATAGTGGTTGCTGGCCACAGGATTAGCCTTGCGTTTTTGATAGTCATCCTTTCTCCCTTTGAAAGACCGAGCAGGCAGTCGTGAGACCATTTCTGCAGCATCACGGTCACTCGAGCAGGCAGATAAACTCCTCCCGAGCTGAGACTTCGGTGTCCTTTTAGAGTAGTTCGGAGTGGGTCGGAACGGGCCAGTGTGGTTTGGTACGCACGTTCGAATGTCCCCCCTCGTTCTGCACTGTTATTTTGGGTTTTGAAACGGTTCTGTCCGTCTGTGTGTTCAAGGACAACTGGACGGCACTCATATCGGCCGCGAAGGAGGGGCACGTGCACGTCGTGGAGGAGCTGCTGAGGTGCGGGGCCGACTTGGAGCACCGCGACATGGTACGCGCGCCCGCCACGCCGCCGTCTCTGATGGTGACGTATGTGGGGCTGGGCATTGACGCCACCTCAAGAACGTTTGAACACTCAGGCGATACAGTACGCCTCTTTCAGAAGGTTCTTAGTCACCGTTTTCAGTTGTTAGGGCTCAAAATTCTGAAATGTTTTTAAAAACGCCTCATTACCCTTTAACATTCAGTGTTTTAGAACTTACGAGAATTGTTTCCTTTAAGAATAATTTAGGAGGGACATAGTATAGTTTTAAAGATATCAGTTGTTTTAAGTCATAATTTTCAGAATATTCATACGTTTATTTAAAAATATAATTACATGCCATCTATACACATGCTAAGTTTAACGAGATACGATTCTTAATTCTCCTGGTTCTTATTGAATCTTGGCATCTGTTAACGCATAAAGGTGAAGAAAGGGATCATTTCTGGCATATTTATTCTGCAAGACATTGAGTCTTTTCAAAAGTTAATTTTAAGAGTGGAAGAAAGGAAGGAATGATTTGCTTTGACATAGAAAACATGTATTTCTTTGTCAGTGATGCTTTATGAAGTATAGGTAGTTCATGTTTTTAAGAAACAGTAGCATTCCAGCATCTCACACTCAATATCATATCATAGCCACTGTTCTCAGAGCAACTCTGTGTGGTTCAGGGTTAATTTTGTTCTCAGTGTCTGTAGCTCGGGACGTTGAGAGCAGAACAGGTGCTCTTTGCCCAGCGTCACTCAGCCGTTAAGCCATCAGGCTGCGTTCTGCCAGGGGTCCGCCTTCTGCCAGGGCTTTCTGCCCTGTCATTCTCCCATACGCATTAGGGAGCCAGGAAGTGTAACGTACACATTATGAACGTGGAAAAACTTAGTAAGATCTGTAAAACATGATTTCTTAAACTTTTATAGTTCCCCATAGTGCTTATTTCCCCAAAGTAATCGTCACAACACCTTTAAGATTTAAAGGGTTTTTGTGTTTGGCTGTAAAACACCAAAAATCGGGGCCACCGAGGACTGTCTGTGTCCCTTAGTGGTTTTGTTGAACGGCCCTAAGCTCAGAGGTTTGGGTGGGTGGTCGCAGCCGCTGAGCTCTGGGGGAAGGTGTGGTCCCCGGGGCTCGTGTAGGGAGAAGGGGGTGACCGCTGGGGGGTCATCTGGGGTTCAGGGATAATTCCAGGTCGTGCCGTCAGGAAGTCTGGGGAATGTCGTCGCTTGAGAAGACCGGTGCCCAGCTGCGGCTCTTGCCATGGGCAGTTGGTTCCAGTCTTTTCGTTTTGCGAGTGTGGACGTCACGTTCTCAAGCTGAAATTTTTATCTCAGAGATTCTTGCAGAGGGTGACAGATTAAAATGAGGTCATGGTATTCAAACAGTTCTGAGCAGGCATTTTACAAATTAAAATACCGTGTAAGCCTTGATAAATGCCCAGCTCTGTAATTTGACCTGAGTGGATCCTGTCAGCTTTCCCTGCCTTTCCTGACCTTGACATTCGAGGGCTACTTGTCTGGCGCTTTCAGATGTCTCCGGTTCCCCACGATTAGGTTGGGGCTGTGCCTTGTTGGGCAGGCACCGTAGGGGCCATGGGCCCTTCTCAGCCACTGGCGACGGTAGCCTTCATCTCTCCGTTAAGGTGATGTCTGCCAGCTTTCTTCGTCGTCCAATGACTGTTGTTCCCTTTGTATTTGCTGGGTATTTTGTGGAAGATACTTTGATGCTACACAAAATGCCATCTTTTTTATTAAACTTTCATTTGTTTGAGCATCCACCAATGTATCTTGCATGCAAAATTATTGCTGGGGTGTAATAATGATGATTTTTGTATTTCCCTCATTCCCTCTACATTTGGTAATTGGAATTCTATTATAAGGGAGAGTTCTCTCTGTCGCTCTGTCTCTCATGTAAATATGGATGGACTCGTGAATGTTGATTCATTGGGTTATAATTCTTCCATACCTGTTTTGTTGCTGTCCATTGGCCATTGGGCACTCTTGTGCCCTTGTAAGATGTTTTATCCTTTTTTTCTTTTTAAGTTCTTCCTTACTGTTTGGTACCAGAAGCAGCTTCAGGCTCAGGTTTATATCTTGCGCTTTCCTTGGCTTGTTTTCCTGATTCTCAGCCCTGGGATCGGTGTCCAAGGAACCCTGGTGCCTTTTATTGGAAAACGATGCTTAGAAATCAGCGTCTAGATGTTAGGTGCGCTCATTGCTCCTGGGGTGTCACTGGTTTAGTTCTTCTCAGCGGATAGAGGTAGGAAGTGCATGTCTGTGTACTAACTCGTGCATGTGTGTTCATTTTTGTAGCTGCCTGTTTGTATACATATTTTAAAAAGAGACTGGATGGATACCCCCAGTTCAGTCCATGTAGCCTCTCTTTCCCGACTCTGTGACTCTTCTCTGATGACGAGCAGTCTGGCTCTCGTTATCTACCCAGTACACTTGCTTATTTATTCAACTCTGCCGTATCAGTGAAGTAGCTCCAGAATCTCTAATCCACATCCTGAGAGAAACAGATTTCCCTGCTAAGTACAGTTCTTGTTTTTAACATTACAGTATTCAGTCAAAATATTGTTCTCCAGGGTTACCTAGGGTCAGTTGCTAAGTAATTATGTTGTTATAGGATTCATTTGTAATACAGTTGGATTCTGCCCCTGTCTGTATTCTATCTTTCCAGCCATTGTTGTTGACTGTTTAAAAATTTTACACACAGTGAAATTCAGTCTTTGTGGTGTATAGTTCTGTCTATTATGACAAGTACATAATATCACATACCCAGCACCACAGTTCTGTACAGAACAGCTCTGTCACTCAGCTGTCCCCCCACTCTGCTGCGTCATAGTCAGCCCCTCCTCCTGCTCCCCAAACCCCGGGCGCCTCTGGTTGGTTCTCCCTTTCTACAGTTTTGCCTTTTTCAGGTTAGGGCACGGATTTTTTTAAAACTCTTTTTTTAGGCATCGTGAAACAGAATCAGAAGGATTATACTCTCAGAACCAAATGTGGATTGGTTCAGATACTGATTTTTTTTTTAAAAAGCCCTTCGTTTCTTAGTATAATTTGATTACATGGGTCTCTTTTATTGAATCGCATTACAGCTAAAGAGACGATTACTCCAAAAATTGCTTCTGTAGCATAGAAAATAGAAAGTCGTCATGCCGTGAATTTGAACTTGACTTGACGACTTGGCCCAGCCCTGGAGATCGCGATCTACACGTCATGGCCTCAGTCAGCACCGTCTCTCGTGGGCAGAGGCGCTGCGTGATCTGGGTTGACAGGGAGTGCTCCGATGCGGGAGGCGAGGGGAATGACGGCTGGAACCCCCTCCAGAACAAGTGCAGGTTCCTACGAGGGGAGACTGGCTCGGGACATAGCAAGTTTTCTGAAGAAAAAACTCGAAACAGCAAACTAGATCTTGGAAAGAATCCAGCATGAATGTTTCCTATTTTCGGTTTTCATTCTGCAGTACAAAGTTTGGAGTCACTATTTCTGGATTTAAGAGAGTTGAGTCATTTCAGTCAGGTCCTATCGTCTATTTCCCTGGGGAGCTTGGGAATTTAAAGCTCCACGGTACGGCCTTCGTGAAACCACGATTTCATAAATGACATGCACAGCAAGAACGTCATGCGTGGCGTTCTCGTGCTTGGAGACAGCTCAGTGCTGACCCCATCTCTCCCGCAGGGCGGCTGGACGGCCCTCATGTGGGCCTGCTACAAGGGCCGCACCGAAGCGGTGGAGCTGCTGCTGTCCCACGGCGCCAACCCCAGCGTCACTGGTCTGGTAAGCGTTCACGGGGACGTCCGTCGAGGCAGCGCCGACGGCTCGTTCTCCTTGACACTCCCTCGTGCAGAGAAGTGATGGAGAGGTTCTGAGTTTTCAAAACGCTGTCAGAAATTTTCCTTAGCTATTTCAGAGGCAACTCTTAGAGCTTAAATGTTATTTATAATCGTATAGCATTTCAAAAGGAGGCTTCGAAATCCTTAAGTCGCCTTGCCTGTTTTTTGTGCATTTACATTCTTAAACTTTTTTTTTTTAAAGAAGAGACATATATAAATATTTATACCGTTTTCCCATGCATTCTGAAAGATGGTCACATGTGCATTCCTGCTCTGCCTGAGACTTGATCTCAGACTGCAGAGTAAGAAGCTTTTATTGATGGGGGAACCCTTTTGTAATATATACGTATATCAAATCATCATATAGGCTTGAAATACGTTACAATTTTATATGTCCATTGTCACTTAGTAAAGCTGAAAAAAGGAAACTTTTATTCAAGTTAATGGAATGATTATATAAGAAAAGTGTCACATTCTGTCAGTCTTGCCTGTTGGCTAGATAATCACATTAAATGTGTCGAATCTAAAAATAACGTGTTTACGATACATAGTTATTTAGGGTCGAGTGTATATTACCAATTACTTTATATTACCAATTATGCATTATGAGTATTATGTATGTTTTTAAAGTGCAGAATGGCCTGTAACTTTATTTCAAAAATACTACTTTGTATCACTCCATTTACTTTTCTTAGCAAATGTAAATATGATGTAAATATCCGATGTAAATATCCGATGTAAATATCCGCCTAAAAGATTCTGTCTCCCTGTCTCCCTCCGGGGGACGCCTCCCGCCGCCTGTCTCCCAGCAGTACAGCGTTTACCCGATCATCTGGGCGGCAGGGAGGGGCCACGCGGACATCGTGCATCTTCTGCTGCAGAACGGCGCTAAAGTCAACTGCTCCGATAAGGTGGGTGCCGGTCCTGGTTCCGTCCGCTCGGTGCGTCTGAGTTACGAGTGTGTTAATACACTCAGTATTTTATGTAGCTGTCCGTGTCATAGATGGCTCTCTTCTGTGTGTTATATACCAGGTGTCCCATTTTTCATATCACACTCATCGTTCCCAGGAAGGTAGACAGGCAGGACTCTCTGTCTCCATCATTTGAGTTTCTCTTGTGACTCTTCTTCCCACCTTCAGTCCTGTCTGCTTTTTCTGTATTGTCACCAGAATGGTCTTTCTAAAGTTCAAGTTTCCTTCTCTCTCTCTCATGCTTAAAATCCTGAGGACATCAGTCCCGGGAATGATGTGTGAGGACAGGCCTTGACTCCCTTCCTGCTCTTCCTCCTGTGAGCTGAGCTGCACCCCAGAACTACCTTGCCCACAGTATCTTACGAACATCCTCTTGTTGGAGAAGTGTCTCGGGAGAGACCTAAACCAGTGTGTAGGGAGAGGGAAAAGGAAGAAAAGACTGCTGATGGGGGAGCAGATAGATCGTTGGGGAAGGTTCTAGATGAAACTAGGAAAGTAGGGTCAGGAGTATATACAGAAAGGGATTGGATTGCTCAGGGACAGAGGCCAGGGTTTGAGAAAAAGGAGAGACTTCCTGATGTCCTGAGTGCTGACTGCAGCGAGGGTCACCGGATGTCAAGGCTGAGGAAGGTCGTGCCAGATGTAATGCGACAGGGAGATTATCCAGTGTGAGGAGCTGTGGCTAGGGTAGCATTTCTGGCATGTGACCTTGTGTAGTCCAGTTCTGTAAGAAGTATACAAGCGAAATGCAATCGGTGTTGAAAGGACGAATGCCCACTTATCCGAGAAGGTGTCTCAGATTTTTGATTAGTAGAGTTAGGGAAGGCATTTCGGCCAGAGAGAATGTCCACAAAGGAAGAGGCTCGGGGACAATCTGATTCTGGGAGAACATAGATGTGGGGGGGACACTGGCAGGGTCCCCAGTGTTCCTTGTCCTCCGTCAGCCTGCTCCCAGGCCGCGGCCTTGACGGCCGCCTTCGTCCCATGTGTCCCTCCCCTTCGTTAGGTTCCTGGCCCCATGTGCTGTGTCGGCAGCCTGTGACTCTGCTGTCATGAGGTTGTGTCCATCAGGGAGGAGCGCCAGGGCCGCGACTTTGACCAGTGTCCTTCCTGGGATGCGCGGTGTGACTGGCTGAGCGATGCTGCCCGGTTCAGCAGCCACCAGCCACTTACGTCCGTGTGGACTTAAGTCAGTTACAGTGAAAGTAAATTGAATGACAAATTCAGTTTTCTAGTCACACTTGCCACATCTCAAGTCCTCGGGAGCCGCAGGTGACCAGTGGCGGCAGTGTTGGCTAGTGCAGAATTAGAGCATTTCCCTCAACACAGCAGATCTGTCGGACCAGGCCGTTGTGGAAAGCGGGCATTTATTCAGTGCTCATCTCAGTCTGCAGCTCCCCGTGTCGCTGAAGGTCACGGAGCATATTCACGTGTCTCTTGAAGGTCACGGAGCATGTTCACGTGTCTCTACACAGCCGGGCTCCCCACAGGGAGCATAATGAACATTATGCATAATGAATATTCTCTGATGTCTTTCGAATCCTATTCCAGCAAAAGGTGCTTTCGCGTGGTTTCGAGGCTGCGGTTTATTTTGTCACATGTAGAGCTGATTTGGGGTGGTGGTGAATAGCACAGACTGAGGGTGGGCTTGCTGGGTTCATGGGTCTTGCTCCACCTCTGAAGCCTTGTGACTTTGAGCCTGTAACCAACTGCTCAGGGCCTCATTTACTTACCTGTGAAAATGTGACATTGTGAATTGTACGTATTCTTGTGCTGAGGACGTGAGTTTACTTACGTGTAAAGCAGCTGGAACTGTGGTTGGTACGCGGTGGCTACTGGTTTTGTCTATGGTCAGACTGTTAAACTTCAGCTTGTCATTCACAAGATACGGGAAGCAGTGAAAACTGACCGAAAATGGAAGAGTATGACCTTATGATGGAAAAATGGTCATTCACTGGTTATAAAAGTTACAAGATCATAAAGTTGATTAAAAGATGGGTCATCATTTATTCAGGAGAAATGAAATGGGAAAATATTTATCTATAATTGAAATTATGATCAATGTAAGCAGTAATCTAAGAATACACAAAGTGTAATTTTTGTCAGAATTCATGTTGAGAGCGAGAGTCTCTTTGTAAGTGTGCTCCTTGTCGTGATAGTACGGGACCACCCCTCTGGTCTGGGCCGCTCGCAAGGGCCACCTGGAGTGCGTGAGACACTTGTTGGCCACGGGAGCTGACGTCGACCAGGAAGGAGCTGTAAGTACCTTTTCTGTTTTAACCCCCGATAATAGAGAGATGCTTTTAGTTTTAAGGGAGATCATATTTTTTTTCTTAGTATATGCCTAGAGAAATTTCCCCGCAGTTCTTAAGTGACACGTAGAAAAACAAGCATTTCCTTCTGTTATCCTGATGAACAGAGATATCGTGTATTATAAACGGTCGCCCTGAAGGGTCTGTCGCCGATGTTTGTGAGCTTAGCTGAAACGATAGACTGTTGTTGTCCAGTGATCTTAGTGCAAATCAAAATACTCCGAATAGTTTGAAACACTGTTCATTATGGGAAAAAAGTTTTACTCTATTAAAACTCCTCTTATTTAAAAATTTATATAATATTATTTTTTGGATACTTTTTACTGTGACTTATTTTCTGTCTCCAATAGACATATTTAAAAATAACAGAAATCAGCGGTCAAAACCTAGACAGCTTAGAAATGTGTCCCCTACCTCCTACCCACTAGCAGTTCTTAATTCCTTTTCGGGCACCGGCTGTGTACCCAGCCCATGACAAATGTGCCACAGACACTGGAGAAGCCCAACAAGTTGCTTTTCTCTTGAGTTTACGGAGTATAGTTACAGGAAGGGACGTTACGTCTAGAAGCGGTGGACACGGGTGCTCTGCGTACTCAGTGCTACGTGAGGGCGCAGAGGGCTCCTGAGGAGAGGGGCCACCAGCCCTGCCGCAGCGCCACGATGGGAGCGACAGGAGCTGCTCACTGCCAGCCTTCGGGGGGGAGGTGACATTTTAGTGCTGGAGACAGAGCGTGGGTCTTAGACAGACGTGCAGGTCAGACCTGTCTCCTTCTTCCTTCTGGGCGGTTCATCACGTGGCCGAGTGGCTCGTCTGTATGATGATTAACTGCTAGAGCATTCGAAAAGCCTGCATTATTTTCACATGTGAGAACTCTGGCTTAGTTTTGGGCGCTTAAAATAAGAGTTTTTGAAAATGTGGTTTCCTGATCACTGTGAAAGACAAGAACATATTATACTTTTATCGAAATATCCTGTCGTTATTAATTCATCGTTTTACTTCAGTTTTTTTTTCCCATAGATTTTTATTATAAACAATTTGTTTGACGTCTGAAAGCCTTTTTTTGGATTATTTCAGTTAGAGTATGTTTAGTTTTGATTCATTCAGTCAGCGATTTTGTACTTCATTACATTTGTAAGAGGGTTTGTTTATTGTCAATGAGTCTAATTTCAGATTATCGTTTAAAGAATTGAATGTCCTAACAGTCCTGTTGACTCAAAAGAACTAATGTATCTTCAAAAATAGAAAATATCCCTCCTAGTTATTTTTGGTTATTTCTAGTTCTTTAAATTGGCTTTTATTATCAGAGATAACTGTTAGTAATAGCGCACCTTTTTGAAAACGTCTGTTTTGCGATGGTGGCATTCGCGGTACGTTTCCTGCTGACATTTCTCGGCGCGTCTCTGCGTTGCAGAATTCCATGACCGCTCTCATCGTGGCAGTCAAAGGCGGCTACACACAGTCCGTGAAGGAAATTCTGAAGCGGAATCCCAACGTCAACCTAACGGACAAGGACGGGAACACGGCGCTGATGATCGCGTCGAAGGAGGGCCACACGGAGATCGTGCAGGACCTGCTGGACGCGGGCACCTACGTGAACATGCCTGACCGGGTAGGCGCCGGCAGAGGCGGGGGGCGGGCTCCCGAGCGCCGTGCGGGGTTCCGCATGCGTGTTGTGCGTTTGTTCTAAGATCGGTTTAGTTCGACCTTTAGGACTGGTAAGTGAAAGAGTATTCAATCTCTGTGAAGGATGCTCTTTTTAATCTGCGTCGGAGGATATCATTATTGAAAACGTCACATACACTGTTGGTCTTTAACTGTGTCCCTGGAGGTGTCGTTCATGGTCACAGGGCTTCAGGTAGCACCTTACACTGAGAATTTTCAAAACTGCATCTCTCGCTCTGAGATCTTCGCAGAACGTGCCTCCAACTCTGCGTGAATGCTCTGCTCGAATGGGCTTTGAACTTGAGGCAAAACAGCTGTCTTGTCTTGTTTGTTTCATCCCAGAACTGCTTGTCCCACGGTCCTCTCCAATGCGGTACATGGCACCACTGTCCACCCTGTGGTGACAGCCCAGCTCCCGCGCATCGGCCCTGGTCCCCCCCTCCCACCACTTCTCGTCAGCAGGCTCCACGGGCTCAGCATCTGCCCATCGCCCGTCATTCCCAGCACCTCCTCCCTCGTCCAGCCACCATCTCCCGTTGTTATAGCAACAGCATCTTGACAAGGTTCTCTCGTTGGCTCTGATGTCGTCTTCACCTGTTCTCAGAGTGGTCTCTAACGCAGTACGTCTCATGGCACTCCTTCGTTTAAAGCCATTCACGGCTTCCTCCGGCACATAGGACAAATGGCACTTCTTTGGTTAATAAATAGCAGATGACCTCGTCCTTGCCGCCCTCACTCGTGTCCTCACCGTGTCCCGCCCTGGCTCCTGCTTCAGCAGGCCGCAGTCACCTTACCTTCCTTTCCTTTCCTTGAGCTTGCGGCTCTGCGGCTGTGCTGGGGCCCCGCCCAGCGTGCTGTCTGGGACGCGGATCCTCCTTGTCGCCCGCGCTCGGCTTAGTGTTCGCTCCCCAGAGAGAGCTGCTCCAGCCACCCGGTCCGGAGTGCCTAACCAGTCACTTCTCTCACTTCATTACACTGTAATTTATTTGCTTGGCGTTTGTCCAGGGTGTTTATCAGTGTCCGTTGGTCTCCTTAGACTGTCCGCTCTCCCAGAGACGGGACCCTTTTTGTCAAGTTTCCCGACGCGTGGACTAGTGCACGGCGCGTAGTAGGCAAAGAAATACGTATAACTGTTGAGTGATTTACCCGTCTGGACCCATATTAATGCTGTCATTCTCAGCTAAAATTCGTCCATGGTGGGTTATTTCTCAAGGACATTCTCAAGGACCTTGACTGATTTATAGGCTGGGGGCCCACTCAGGGTTGAGACGGGCACAGCTCATGGACAACCCAGATCCCCACAGCTGATGTGTCATTTAGTAGCGAGAAAAGAAAAGTATGCCCATTGCCAGAACAGCCACGTGTGTCGTCTGAAGCAGTGGGAGGCTGTGACGAACAGTGACGGTTGCTTGGTGAATAGAATTTCAGGGCAGAGCGATGGCCTTATGAGGTAATGAACTTCACCTTCATCGCGTTCTGGGGAGCGCGTCGGTCTTCTGCGCTGGGGGCCTGTCGTGCCAGATTGACTGGAATGTGGGCGCTGGTCTGAGAACCGGCCTTCTCCCTTATCTAGTTGCAGTGGCTGACCCCCCCAACCCCCGGGGGCTCTAGCTTTATAGCCCCCGTTTGTAGAGCCCGTGGCTTTTGTCATCTAGCATCATTCCCAGGGCTCTGTATTACATGATTTCCAAACGTTCGTGTGGTTTGTTGGCAGCCTCGGTGTCATTTTCTTCAACTGAACGTTTGTCATGGGAGATGACCTTCAGAGAGAATGGCTTATTGTTCTGGGTGACCTGCCTTTCTAAACTTCTGTCCTGGATTTCAGAGACCTCATTTTGAGGTATCAATTCTTCTGTCTCTCACTCTGAGAGTTGTTAATGTCAGGTGTGATATTAACTAAAAATTTTTTCTTGTTTAGAAATACTTCTGCAGAAGTATATTACTGCACGATTATCCTTAACTTGAAAGCCATATTTGTCTTCAGCATCCATTCACCTTGTTTTTTTGTCGTCTCAGAGTGGGGATACGGTGCTGATCGGTGCTGTCCGAGGTGGTCACGTGGAGATTGTGCGAGCGCTTCTCCAGAAATACGCCGATATAGACATTAGGGGGCAGGTAGGTGATTCCGGGGCTGCTGTCACTCGCTGAGCATCGTTGGTTGTCCGTGGTGACTGGTTAGAATGTCATTCTCCCAACTTTTTATGGAGATAAACTTACAGATCCTAACGTATTTAATGGAGGCCTATATTATTAACTTTCAATACCGTGATTATGGGATTTCTGTATTAATGTCAAGTTAGATTTTGATTAAAGTAAAGCAAAATGAAGCTCATGTTTTTCAAATTTCCCTGTCTTACTATTATATAAGTATTTTTAATCCAGAAATGAGTAGTTTATGATACGTGGACTGTTGGTGGCACTTTGAGTATCTGTAGTATATTTATTTTCTTTGCTATTTTCTCTGTTCTTCCATTCTTGTTGTTTTATCTCTCCTCTCCTTCCCTCCCTTCTGCTGACCTTGTCTAGGTCATTGGGTAGCCCCTGTGGACTTCACTGGAGGCAGTCATAGCTAAAATGTTATTAATTTCAGAGCTATAAAGGTCATAATTCTAGGTAAAAGCTTTCCTGAATTTGTAGAGTTATCCAGTATTTTAAGAGCTTAGATTTAAAATAATCTGTACCCAATAGTGCATTTTGTGGTTGTAAAATCTACATTTCTGCTCAGTTTTTCCTTTTCCTAGCTTGTATCCAAATCCGTTTTTGAATCAAAGTGGTAAATATTATGTCAAGTGCTCTGAGGGACTTAACACAGGACCCTTGCCTGTAAGAAACATATATCTTAGGTAGGAAGCTTTTAGTTAGATTTTTTTGGTTGCTATTTATTTTTTTACGTGAACACAGAAAGCAATTGATTTCACTTTGGTGGACGATGGCGTTTGATTGATCGCCTAGAGAAAGTGCAGGTGTCAGAGCATTGCACGGGCGACTTTACCTTGTCGACGGCATGAGGTTGCTGCTTTCTCAGTCCAATGACATTAAGTTTTCCTAGGCGTCTTTCATAAAGAATTTCTCAAAAGTCAGTCCAAGGTCAAACCTAAGGATTCGGTTACTCCCCGCCGTGCCGGCTGGGGGTAAGATTTGTAATGCTCTACGGCAGAAATGTTAGCAACGATGCTTCATGTTTACGAAGAGCAGTTTCTCACATGGAATCTTCTACGCAGTGACTGTCCATTCTTTTCATTGCGCAGGACAATAAAACCGCTCTGTACTGGGCCGTGGAGAAGGGGAACGCCACCATGGTGAGGGACATCCTGCAGTGCAACCCCGACACCGAGATGTGCACGAAGGTGCGGGCTGCGTTGCCGTCCTCGGCCTGTCCTTACAGCGTCTTTGCTCGACGGTTCCCACTTTGACCGGGAACGTTGTGTGTGTCACATCAGGGATAACGGTGCATCCTTTTAGGAGTTGGGGTGCACAGCGAGATAGAGCGTGTCATTTATTACTTTAGTGCAATAGGATCAGAGAACCCAACACCAGCTCTTCATAAGCCACGGCTGCTTCCTGTCCCCGGCGCTCCTTGACGCCCCAGGTGTCAGGGACACAGACACATCTCAGAGACCGCGGCGAGTAGCTACTGTTCCCCAACCCAGCCCTGTGGTCTTTTACTGAAATCATGGGAAAAATATAAAACTGTACATGACGTTAGTGATCGTAATTGGCTTCGTGTATAATAGTTTTTTATGGGAAAGATATATTTGGAATTTTAGACTGAAGTGGCGAGAATTCTTAATGAACAAGGCCAACCTATGGACTCACCCACCAGACCGTCCTATTTCATTTGCTTCTTTTCAAACCGGTGCTGGTGTCTTCAGTGCCACGGGGCAGAAAGGGTCCTGGGAAACCTTCTGGTTTGCAGGTGGTTCCTGGACAATCTCTGTGTTCGCATCAGCTGTCAGCCACTGTGGCCACCTGTGGCTTCTGACCAGGGTTCCCTTTCCTAATTCAGTGCTGAACCGTGGTCTCTTCTTATTGCCCTTATTTTGATTCTGAAAGCAACCATGAAGTCTTAAGGCTTTCCGAAAGCATCTCTTGTATCAGGCTGTTTTCCCCGTTACACACAGGTCCCGAGGGACACAGATCTAAAGTGACACCGGTATAGATTTTGTGAGAATCTCGACACTGGCCTGCCTGGACGTTCACTGGCTGGGCTGCGGTTGGTTGGTGGGGAGATGCTGGGAAAGGGAGGTGCTGCCCCAGATCTCGGAGGCGGGCCTGGGGAATGGCAGCCATAGTGGGGACCAGGGGACTGTGGCCAGGATCGGCTGATAAAGTAGCTAGCCGCCTCCTTACTTGGCTGAGCGATATAACATTCTGATGCCAGTGATTGGTCGTGGGAGAAGCGCCTGTTAGTTTTTACACCTGTGTTCTCTTGAGGACATCTTAAATACAGATCGGTCCCAGAGTCCGGTATTTGAAGTATTGCGTGTGCATTCAGGCGACTTTGTACGTTTAGGAGTCACGCTGTTAATCTGGCGCACGCTCTTCTCTGGGCCCACAGGACGGTGAGACGCCGCTGATCAAGGCCACCAAGATGAGGAACATCGAGGTGGTGGAGCTGCTGCTCGATAAAGGAGCCAAAGTGTCTGCCGTGGACAAGGTGACAGTCCGTGCAGGGAGGACACTGTCCGGGAGGCTCTTGGTGGACCAACCTGTGTATCTGGTGGACTCCCTTGTGGAGGGAGAGATGACTTTCTGGGGATACCTGTGTGTGGGCGCCATCTCCCGGGCTGTGGCGACAGCGTGCTGAGTGGGGGCGGGCCTGGTGCTCAAGAAGCTGCCGCAGACCTCCCTTCCGCTGCCACAGGCCACCACACAGGGGGCGGCACCAGGCATCGACCTGGGTGCACATAAACAGGAGGGAAGACTCCGGGGACGGGAGCAGGTGGGCGCGCGGGGCGGACTGGCACTGGCGGTCACCTGCGGGGTGGGCGTGGCCTGCCGTAGCGCCGCCCCCTGCCCGGCACTCGTGTTCCATGCGGCGGCCCCGGGGACGGGTGGACAGGAGGGTCGGGAAACAACACAGACTAGTTGAGGAAGGGGGGTGGCCTCTGTCGACACTCGGTGTGTGGGTGATGGTGGGTCATTAACCCTCGACAGAAGGGGGGCCGTGGCCTGGGCGGAGCCGCGGGAGAGAGCCTGTGGCTTGTCCTCGTTCAGGGAGTGAGGGGAGGGGAGAAGGATGGCCATCGGCCCAGCGGCGATGGGGGAAGTAATCACTCAGGACAGCTAGGAGGAGGCATTTCAAGGAAGATAGAGATACACATTCACAATATGTATGTGCTCTCCGCGAAAAATACGAAAAGCTCAGATCTCCCGTGATTGTACAGAAACGTCACACTCGTCACTCTGCACATACTTATATTCACGAAAACGTGAGCGTGCACTCTTGCTGTCCCACGTCTGCAGAAAGGAGACACGCCTCTGCACATCGCCATTCGCGGACGGAGTCGGAGACTGGCGGAACTTCTTTTGAGAAACCCCAAAGACGGGAGGTTGCTGTACAGGCCCAACAAAGCAGGCGAGACGCCCTACAACATTGACTGCAGCCACCAGAAGAGCATCCTCACGCAGATATTTGGAGCCAGTAAGCACTGCGTTTTGTTCCTGACCGAGCTTTCCAAAGAAATGAATGTTGCATGAAAAAGTTAAGAGACCAACAGCAATTTTGCACTTACCGTTTAACTGGAGGTTGTAAAAGCTGAGGAAGTTAATATCTAATGGTGGAAAAATACCCGTTAAGTCTAAAGCTCTTTCGCCTTGTGTTGTAGCGTCTCCGTGAAGTACGTTCAGAGCCACCAACGAGCTATAAGACCTCTGAAAATCTAGCCTACTTCTCTAAAAGACTTTCTCCCACGTGTACGGTGCTTTTAATGAAAACGCCGTGTTTTCCGTGTGGCCCGAGCACTTAGAGTTCTCTGCCTTGGCTTGCGTCATCCCCGCTGCGGGTGACACTTGCTCCGTCCCCAGGGATGCCGTTTACTCGTTAACGTCATCTGTCTCCGAGGCCCACGCTGTTGTCTCTGACCTGCCCGACCAAGCACGATCTTTGCCTTGTTTGAATACTTAAGCACTTGTGTTTAAAATACTTATTATATATGGCTTGTTGTTTTGTTTCTTTTAGAATTTTCTCCCTTTAAGATTTCAAGTTCTTCAGAGTAGGGACTGTTTCGTCTCATCTTAGTGTCCTCTGTAACATCTAGCATGATATCTTGCATATCGTGCTAAAATAGTGTTTGATTGAAAGGAGTGCAGGAGAGTGGCATCATTTCTATGTGGTCTTTTGAAATATGAAACCGTTTTCTACTAGAATTAAAAAAGAAGTATTTTCCATTGTCCCCCGTCTCTTAATTCATAATTGTTTGACCCTCCAGAATTTTATTTGCCTTTCTAAAAATGTTTCATGCCAAGTATGTAGCTTTAAAAAAATCGAGTCATATTATAAAAGCTTTTAATAATGAATTGTGTCATATTCTAATGGTTACATAATTTTTCATCATAGATTCTAAGTACATTCAGTTCTCTCTTGATAACTATTTGATGGTTTTGCTGTTAAAAACTAGTGCTGCAGAGAACATCTTTGCACATATACCCATAACTCTAACTTTCTGGGTTATTTGCTTAGAGTAAATCCCCGGAAGGAGAATTGTTAAGTCAGTGGACATTAGCAGTTTTGATAGATTTTTCAAAATGGCTGTAACAGTTCCTTCTCCCTGGGGCTGATGACAAAGAGCAGCTGTCCACAGCCTTGCTAATAACATGGGGCGTTAGTCCTTAATCTTTGCTAATCAGACCCATCAGAAAAGATCTCATTTTAATTTGCATTATGAAATAGTGAGATTTTTAATAATGTTCATAGGCTGGATTTCTGCCATTTTCCTCTTTGCATTCTTTGCCCACTTTTTTCTTGAGCTTTTAATATTTTTTAAAATTGTTTTTAAGTGTCTTTGTAGGTTATGAATTTTGATCCATATCCAGCCTGTATGTAGCATCCCTCTCCCCATCTATGGTGATCAGTTTTTATTCCCCATCCAAAAGTTACACGTTTTTGTAGTTTGTCAGTCTTTTCCTGTAGTTCTGGCTTTATAATTACATTGAGGAAGAAAGGCATTTTCTGTGCAAAGATTTTTAAGAGTTTTTTTCCCTTATTTTTTTCTTAATATTTTATGGTTTTACTTTTTACAGTTAATTTTTTAATCTTTGAGAAATTAATTTTTGTTAACATAGGAGATGCATAGAGTTTTAATTTTAGTTTTTTAAAAACGGATGTCTGACTGTTTTAACGCCATTTTATTAATTCATCTTGACCCACTGATTTGAAATGCCACTTATGTCCGTATCCTGTGTGAGTTCTATGATCTAATCATTGTTGCTTTTCAGTATATTTTGATTTTTCTCCAAAGACAACTATTTTTTGGTAGTCTTTACATTTTTTTCTCAGCTATTCTTACATGTTCTTCCTTTTCACTTTTTCAAAATATTCTTATGGATTTTGATAGAATTGCCTTGAAGTGATCAGTTAATTTGGGGACAATTGCTATCTTTAAGTCATTGAACCTTTCTGCTGGGAACCATAGAATGTCTCTTTTTCTCTGATTATCTAGGATGTTTTCATCTTAGATATTTTGTGGCTTTCTTTATATAGGTATGACACCTATTAAATTTATTACTATGGACTAGTTTGTGTTTTAATTTTATTTTATTGATTCTAAAATGTCCCTTGTTCCACATTTTAAAATCTCTGAAATTGGAACGTGTCTTATAATCAAGGAATGAGAAAGCATGGTGTCACAAGTGGGTGGTATTTTTTATTTCTTAGCTGTATGTAATAATAATGCATTATTAGGTATCTTAAGTTCTGTGAAATATAGTAATATAATTTGAGACTCTGAACCTATTTTTACACAGGTCGAAGCGTTGAAAGTAAATTTTTTTCTAATGGAATATGTAACATGTGAGAGTCGATTTTCCTTTCTAATGGCAATGCCTTTTTAATGAAAGCAAACGGTGTGTCTGTGATTGCAGGACACTTGTCCCCTACGGAGACGGACGGCGACATGCTGGGGTACGACCTGTACAGCAGCGCGCTGGCCGACATCCTCAGCGAGCCCACCATGCAGCCGCCCATCTGCGTGGGGCTGTACGCGCAGTGGGGCAGCGGCAAGTCTTTTTTGCTCAAGAAGCTGGAAGGTAAAGGGGCGTCCGTGGGGTCCGTCTCTACAGGAGGGTTTGCTCCGGTGTGTGTTTTCTAAGAAAGGAGAAATGGAGCGTTGTGTAGGGGTGTGGGTGCTGGGGACTCTAACGGGAAGCGTTAGGGTTTGACTCCCCTCTAGCTGATCTCCACACAGAGTCATTTGAGTTCTGTTTCTGAAACAAGGACCAGCTGTGTGTCAGCACACGTGAACCCCCTGGCGGCAGAGTGTCTGCATGTGCCCTTTATGGTCATCATCTCGGGTCCTTCACAGACTCGTCACTTTGCGTGGCCACACCTGTCAGCGCTCTGTCTCACACGCTCCGTGCCCAGGCGCAGAGGGCTGTTCGCTCCTGCAAGAAGAGGCTGGCTACTTCCCTTAGCTGCTTCCTGCATTTATCCCCGCGTCCCCAGCTCCCACCCCTTCGGCACGGCAAAATTTTACTCATTCTTCGAGGATGGGTTTTAATATTGGCGGTAAAAATTGTGCCAAGTTGTGTAGGGTGATTCGTTGAGGGCTCATTTGGGCCCGACACACACCTGTAAGAGCAGCGATTCTCAAACGCGATTGGAGGGAGACGGGGTCCTGCAGAGAAGACACGTAGCAAAGCACTGAGTTTCAGTTTTATATGTGGAAATAATACCTTATCGCTTGTGTAACACAAACCTCAAAAAACATCAATAAAATCGTGACAGATGGGAGTATTGGAAAAAGGATTTTGTGCCTCTTCGATACAGAGGAGGAGGGAGGGTGGGACAGGGGTGCTGTGTCCCCAGGGGGTGGGATGCTTAGTTTCCCGAAGGAGAGCACTGGTTAAGACAGGAGAGCACTGGTTAAGATGGCTCCGTAGCAGCATTTTACTAGGGACTTAGTAAGCGCCCAGTCAGCGTTCACGTTGAAACTGTGACATTTTCACATCGAGTTAGGAGTTGTGCTGAAACAAAACAGGACTCAATTTTTACTGATTCCCCTTTCAGATGAAATGAAGACGTTTGCAGGGCAGCAGGTCGAACCCCTGTTTCAGTTCTCGTGGCTCCTCGTGTTCCTGACGCTGCTGCTTTGCGGGGGGCTGGGCTTGCTCTTTGCCTTCGCCGTGGACCCGAACCTCGGGATCGCGGTGTCGCTGAGCTTCCTGGCCCTCTTGTACATCTTCTTCAGTAAGTCTTCGCGCTCTCGTCTTTTTCTAAACTGTAGAAACTGTCAAGACTTCTTTTAATTGAAAGATATCTACATCTCTC
Organism: Macroglossus sobrinus; assembly: GCA_004027375.1. Lineage (NCBI taxonomy): Eukaryota > Metazoa > Chordata > Mammalia > Chiroptera > Pteropodidae > Macroglossus > Macroglossus sobrinus. The sequence continues at coordinate 59,069 of PVKZ01003568.1, forward strand.
TTAAAAAGAGGTGATTTTCATAATTAGGTTAGAAAATTGGTCTTTTGCTATTTTATAAGTTGGCCTAGAGGAATGCTGTTTATAACCTGGCTGGAGTGGCTTTGAGGACGAGTCTTCCACTTGTCACTACTGAGGCAGGACTGTGGTTCATTGTACTTTACCCTTTCATATGTTAACTGATGATTTATCCTGAAATCTTTTTTTTTTGAGATCAAGTCTTCACAGCCACCACGGGCATGCTCTTGAGCATTTTAATCCTGATTGTAATTTTTACTTTATCTAAAAGCAAAGTATATAAAATATTATTATAAAAAATATAAAGTATATAAAATATTATTATAAAATATATTATAAAAATATATAATCCTTGCTCTTTAGTATATTATAAAAGTATATAAAATATTATTATAAAAATATATTATAAAAAAAAATCCCTGCTCAGTTGTAAGAAAGGCAATAGATTTACTATTGGAAGAACCAATATCTTCAGTAGCTGCAGATAGCGATAAACCCCATCATTTACACTGGAATCTGAGCTAAGTGATGTGTTTCTATTTAAGGCATTATCTCTCTGTTGTGTTTCTTAAGCCATATTTCTATTTGTTTACTTTCCATTTGTCATATACCTCCTCTCTTTTGGGGGAGGTTCATTAATTGAGTAATTCTTTGAGGAAAAGTTAGGAAATAGCACGGGACTCTGAAAAGCTAGGTAAGCCTTCCTGGCATTACTTGTCATTTGACTATTTGCAGAAAAGCGTTGTTTTGGCTAATTTTTCTTTAAACTGTGACTTTCAGTTGTCATTTACTTTGGTGGACGGAGGGAAGGAGAGAGCTGGAACTGGGCCTGGGTCCTCAGCACCAGGCTGGCCAGACACATCGGGTATCTGGAGCTCCTCCTCAAGCTGATGTTCGTGAACCCGCCGGAGCTGCCCGAGCAGACCACCAAAGCTTTGCCCGTGAGGTGAGCGGGGCCCGCTGACAGAATAACTTTTAATGAGCTGAAGCACAATAATGTTCACAATGCATCACTTATGAGTGCACATTTCAAAAGAAAACCTTGGCCCGTGAAGCTTTTGACGTGAGCAGTCAAACACCCAGGCACGCCCGGTCCAGCGGGTTGGGGGACACTACAGAGTATGTCCCCCTCTCGTGCATCGACGGTCAGAGGTGCCCTGACCAAGGGGGTCTGTGTGACCTGGACCGCCTTTCATTTGCGCGGACACCCCTTTCCCTCCCCTCCCTGTGCCACCTGCTGGCGTCCTTGGGCGCACTTTGAATTCAGGGTGCGGGACCTCGCTTGGGGCCCCGGCACCCCCTACATCAGTCGTCGTGTGACTGCGGCCCCTCAGCTTGCGCTCCAGGCTGCTCTCCTCATCGACGGAAATAGATTTACCTGCCCCTGTAAAATTTGTGACGTGCCATTCAGAAAGATGATCAACGTGTGCCAGGGAGCGGAGGGGAGGAGCTGGGCCCCAGGGGAAGGGACGGGGAAAGGGAACCGAGGGCGAGGGAATTCAGCGGAGAGTGGCAAAACAGTTAAATATGATAAGGTACAACGTGTGCCATTTCAGATGGAAATAAATAGGCCGAACCAGATAAAACGTGACCACTATGATACATACAAAATAAGAGTAAACACTTAGAAGGAATGGATTCAGTATTAAGGAAAGAATTAAAAAATGAAAAGTGAAAATGAAAAAGTTAAAAATAGGACTGAGTAGAATAAAAGGGAAAAATATGTTTTATGCAGAACATCAAAACATTTTAAATGAAAGAGCTGGTTAAAAAAAAGAACAAAATAGCTGAAATCAAGCCTACCCAGCATAGCCCAATGTGATCGAAGATTACAGTCTTAATGCCTATAATATTTTTTCCAGGTTCTAATCTTTTCAGCGGGTGCTTAGAAAGCTTTCTGTAAAGTCAGCTTTTCTGGCTGCCCCCGCGGTGGGTGCCACCTTTCATCACTCTGTCACGAGATCTGATGAGCTGTTGGATCCCTTGTCTTAACTCTCTTATAGCTTTTCTCTCCTCCGGCCTTTAGTGTGAATTTCTTCATACATCTCTGCTACGTTTAACTTCTGTTATTGTCTCTGCCTAAGACAAAAAAGTACATAACACGTTGGAAGTGGAAGTCACCCGATTCCAAGTTCTTTCTCCCTCCTAAGAATTTTAAAAGCCATCTTTTGAAAGAGACGTGAACTCATGGGACACGTGATTCGGAGATGGCGCCCGTTGGTGTCTTCAGGGATCCGAGTGACGTTTCCTTTCCCCTCCCCGAAGGTTCCTGTTCACAGATTACAATCGGCTGTCCAGCGTGGGGGGAGAAACGTCCCTGGCCGAAATGATCGCCACCCTCTCGGACGCCTGTGAGCGGGAGTTTGGCTTTTTGGCAACGAGGCTTTTTCGTGTATTCAAGACCGAAGACACACAGGGTGAGGCTTCCCCCTCCTCCTCCGTGTGCATAGGGTTCAGGGTGGGTGAAGACGGGACTGGCCATCGGATCTGCCGTAGGCCGTCGCTGTAGTGTTTACGATTTTCTAGATACTCGATAAGTAAATCATTGTTAATTATTTGTCGTATTTACAGGGAAAAAGAAATGGAAAAAAACGTGCTGTCTTCCATCTTTTGTCATCTTCCTTTTCATCTTTGGCTGCATTATCGCGGGAATTACTCTGCTGGCTATCTTCAGGGTTGACCCCAAGCATCTGACGGTGAATGCGGTCCTCATCTCAATCGCGTCCGTTGTGGGGTTGGCCTTCGTGCTGAACTGCCGGACCTGGTGGCGGGTGCTGGACTCGCTCCTGAATTCCCAGAGGCAGCGCCTCCACAGCGCCGCCTCCAAGCTGCACAAGCTGAAAAGTGAAGGCTTCATGAAGGTAAGCCCTCGCTGGCTGCGAGCGAACCGCGCAACGCCATCGTCTGCGTTGGGGCTTCAGGGAGTGTCCTCTCTAAACGTCGTGTTCGCTTGCAGTCTTATTCCAGACCTTTCCTGTGGAAATGCATGTTTGAAGTGGGAAAAATGATAACAAAACAAACCACGTTTCTATAAAACAGATTTTTATAAGATGCTCAGAGGAGTTAGCAGGTTGGTTATTCCACAGATGGGAGCGCCTAGCTAATGATAAAGATCCCTCTGCAGCCGGGTAGAGTGAGGAAATTGAACCAACGTAACATGTGACATAGCATCATTCTTTTAGAAGCAGAAGGGACTGTCTCCAGTATCTGCAGCCTCTTCCTTTGATCAGGGTCCTGTCCCTTCGGGAGCCATCTGTCCTGTGGTGTTCAGATCATTTAGATTTGCATTTAAATCCTAGTCTTGTGACATGCAGAAGTAAGTCACTCAATCCAGTTTAATCATGAAAAAGAAATGGGTGTGACAGTGTTTACTTCATTATGAGGGTGCAATGCTCCAATTTAAGTGAAGTCACTTTGTAAATTGTCAGGTAGTCACTACAGCTTTAAGTGGAACCGTAACTGGCAGTGAGGACCTGGGCTTTCTTTTCTTCTTGTTGGGTGACTTTCTGTCAGGCTTTTAAAGAGACCTGCTGAGCTTTCTCACGCCTTCGGTGCTGTCTGTCCCTCTCATCACAGGTGCTTAAGTGCGAAGTGGAGCTGATGGCCCGGATGGCGAAAACCATCGACAGCTTCACTCAGAACCAGACGAGGCTGGTGGTTATCATCGACGGGCTGGACGCCTGCGAGCAGGACAAAGTGCTCCAGATGCTGGACACTGTACGTCGTCGCCATCTTCACACTCGTAGTTGTCACATCCATGGCAGCCCAGAGGAGCGACTTCGTGACTCTCTCAGATGGAATTTGCATAGTACTTTTCGTTTTGTGAAAATAGTCATTTTTTTAAATGTTGAAACATAGCAAGAGTAAATGTTTCATCACAGAGTTAAACACCTTTAGCTTAGTGGCAGAAGAGTGCCTGGCTCTGAAGCCACAGTGTGACGGCAGCTTTGCTTTCCAGAGAGTTACGGTTAGAATCAGAGGCACAAGTAGGGGGCCCACAGGGTCTGTGTTTGGTTACTGCAGGATGCATCAGTGGCCCTCTGTGAGGAGGGTGGTAGTCAGCAGTGTGTGACGGGGCAGAGACCGGTGTGCCCAGAACCTCCTGTGTGTTCATGAGTATTTCACACATGTATTGATCTTACCTCCTGTGTAGACCACTGAAGTGTCTCAAAACAGGACAGGATTCATTGTTCCGTGGAGGTTTTATCTCTGTCAGAGAGTAACACACCAGATCGAGACTTCAGTGCAATTTGTTTTCATCTAGATTTATATTTCGATGAAAAATAGTTTTTCAAAAATATAGCCACCAAAGAAGAACACTGATCTTGAAGAGACTTTTTATTACGTTGGATGATGTAAAATACATATCATACATACACGTTTCTTCTACAGGTCCGAGTTCTGTTTTCCAAAGGCCCGTTCATTGCCATTTTTGCAAGCGACCCGCATATTATTATAAAGGCAATTAACCAGAACCTCAACAGTGTGCTCCGCGACTCGAACATAAACGGACACGACTACATGCGCAATATAGTCCACCTGCCCGTCTTCCTCAACAGTCGTGGGCTAAGCAGCGCGAGAAAATTTCTTGTGACTTCCACAACAAATGGGGACATTCCGTGCTCAGATGCTACGGGTAAGGAGCAAGTTCTTCAGAGACTTGCGGAATGAAGTGATTTTGTAGTTTTTTATGGCGATATACCCTTTCCCTTGAAAAATATCGTTGGTAGTTCATTTCTCTTTGTATGTCACGTACAACAGAATTTTAGTACCAACGGTGCTCTTGATAACTCTTTAAGGGATGCAGGACGATGCCGACAGACGAGTCTCACAGAACAGCCTTGGAGAGATGACAAAACTCGGTAGCAAGACCGCCCTCAATAGACGGGTAAGATGCCATCGGTTCTGAGCCGCGTTTGTGTCGCTGTTGTTCAAGTGGTACTGAGGTGACGTCGCTTATATGTGTTTGTAAGGGTTGCACTAGGCTCATCAGATCATTGCTATCACCGAATTTTCTTGCAGCTTCAGTGGCTCTTCAGGGAACGGCTGAACCCCCAGCCGTGTAGCTGTGCTGTCCAGGCGTCCCCCTCTGCTCCCAGCCCGGTCCCAGCCCAGGCGCCGCTCCGGACCCCAGGCTGACTGAGTCGGAGTCTCTGAGAGGGAGGGTCTCAAGCGCCCCAATGATGTCCCCCAGCCCTGAGAACCACTGCGTTCATCCCAGGCGCCCGTCGCCACATGTCCGTGGGTAGAGAGGCTCATAGTGCGAGGGAAGCCCCGTGCCTGTCTTCCCATTGACCTTCCCCCCTCCCTAATGTTCGTGAGCTGTGACTAGAGCTCTGTCCTCACACCGTGACTTGGTGCCCTTCCCAGCCACCAAGGGTTTCTCTTGGGACATTGCAGTCGTCCCTGCCCTACCCCCTTCCCGGAACCCCCTTTTGTATGGAACAGGGGAGGATGACGAGAAAGGATGTAGTTACGGTGAGAGCGCCACTGAAGGGTGGCAGGGTTGGGCGAGCGTTAGCATTAGCATTGCCTTTCTCTCCTTTCTAGTTCGTCACCGTTAAACTTGTCATTTTACACGAAGAGAAAGCGGGTCCTCGGTAACCCTGCAGCATCCTGATTTTATGTCTCTAGCCTGTGCAAACACGGATGCGAAGTTATCATCATAAGGGACAGTGGATGGCGCCGAATCGAGAGGCGGCACGATTTTCCACTCTGAGCTTCTCTTCTGGGAGCCTGGGCCCGGGCTCCCTGCGTAGCATCCACCACCCTTGGGCCCCGGCCTCTGACGAGAGACCCTGAGCCACGCCCGGTCCCCCTCTGATCTGGTGGGGTCCCCCACCCCGCCCAGCAGAGGGCCTCCATTCAGCCATTCCGTTGCTTTCATTCAGTGCATTTATTTCATGCGGATGGGAGGGTGCTCAGAGCAGCTGTGCCTTTTAGGTAGTTGTCACACATTCAAAAACAACCTAAAAATCAAAATGCTGAATCCTTAAAGCGAGACAAGGAGTCTGTTGCTTTATTATTTCAGGGATCAGATGAAGACTGAGCTCCCGTGAGGGTCTGGGGGGAATTCTCTGTAATCCTGCTTGCTTCTCATCCGCAACGCACCGGGCTTTCTCCAGCTCTGCAGCCGTAAATCAAAATGCATCTGAAGCCAAAGCGTGGCGTCTGATGCAGTCGCTGCGGATGTCACTGTATCATTTTTCTGTAGAGCGTCTGCCTCAGGGAACACGGCTGCTGCTACCGCTTTTTATTGCATAACCTTCCTCTTTGACCAGAGTTTTGGATTGCTCGTTGTCACGAAACAGCCTCGCGTTCTCACTTTCAGGACACGTACCGGCGAAGGCAGATGCAGCGGACCGTCACCCGGCAGATGTCCTTCGACCTCACGAAGCTGCTGGTGACGGAGGACTGGTTCAGCGACATAAGCCCCCAGACCATGAGGAGACTGCTGAACATCGTTTCCGTGACAGGTGCCTTGTTTCTCACGGTCTTCCGTCACGCGCCGCGCGTTAACGCTAGCCATGCAGCGCAGGTTGGAAACAAAGGGATTTACTCTGTATTTATGTCTCTGCTGCTAAATACCAGTTGTATTTTATCAAGTGTATCTAATACAACCAGTATTAGTTTCGACAAGAAAAATCAGCCATCGGGTGTGCGCTATTATTTTAAAACTTAGGATTAAAAAAAAAAAAAACAATGCTTTGATCTCATCTCAGGTTTCGTTGGCTCACAGGTAAAGGCTGTGCCACGCACCCAGCAGACCAGACCCTGCCTGCCCAGGAAAAGAGAATCCAGATTCGCTGAGGGAGCGAGGGGCTGAGGATGTGGGAGGACCTGGGTGGGGGGCTTATGTCTCTTAGTGCTAAGGAAAGGGGTAATTCAGATTTGAACCAAAGCAAATAGGTACAAACTAAGCTGGTCACGGTTAAGTAAGACTGACAGTGTTTAAAACGAAAAAACAATATCAGCAGTTTAGAATCCCAGCAAAATCAAGGAAAAAATGACGAAGCAGGGAAACAAGACATCGGTTTTAAAAGGTCAGTGATCGCAGCTGTCCACAGGAGCGCGTGCCCAGTGTCGGGACACTGGTGTAGCGTCCTCAGAAAACCTCAGGGATGGACAGGATCTAAAAAAATACGTAAACACATCTTCTAAACACGTGATAACTTACTTGGTAGGTTTCTTACAGAGGCTGCCCTTACTACCTAAAAATGAAAATACACGGGATTTCACGTTTAATAAAACAGGAAGGGTCCAGCATGTTTGGATTTGTTTTAGAGCCATCAGTTTGTGCTTAGGCAGTCCTTTAGGGCAGCGGTCCCCAACCTTTGTGGCACCAGGGACGACGTTCCTATGAGAATCTAACGCCTGATGGATGATCTGAGGCGGAGCTGAGGCGGTGATGCTGGCGCTGGGGAGCGGCTGCAGATGCAGATGGAGATTCGCTCCTCGCCCTCCTGCTGCTCACCTCCTGTGTGCGGCCTGGTTCCTGACAGGTCGTGGACAGTACTGGTCTGTGGCCCCGGGAGGTTGGGGACCCCTGCCCTAGAGGATGGGGCCCATCATGGGTGCCCTGATGTTCTGCTGTGTGATTGTGGGCAGTGTCTGCCTGACACACACTTCTGAAGGATTTCTGCCTGCATGTGGTCCAACCACAGAAAATGACTTTAGAAGTAAGCAGAGTAGGGTTTGAGCTCCGAAGCTTTCCAAAGAGCGCTGTGAATTACAGAAACCATATAAATACTAGGTTGGAATTTGATGTGTAAGTTAAGTGGCAAGTTTTAGGGGTTTCAAGTTAAATTGTGACTATACTAAATGTTTTACTTAACACAACATGACACATCTATGAAATATTTTTATGTTCCTTAAAGGGCGATTGCTGAGAGCCAATCAGATTAGCTTCAACTGGGACAGGCTCGCCAGCTGGATCAACCTCACCGAGCAGTGGCCATACCGGACATCGTGGCTCATCCTGTACCTGGAAGAGACGGAAGGCATTCCAGACCAGATGACACTGAAAACCATCTACGAAAGGTACTTCCTTTGTCTGTGCTCTTCATATTTAACTTTATCTTAGATCGAGGTGACTTTTCAGAAAAAAGTTAATGTATCGTATAAAGCAAAATACGAAGCAATATGTATAAAACCTACACTTCTGGATTCAACTAATCGTTCTTGTTAATTCCATCATAATTTTGGAGTTCTATTAGCGTAAGTGGATATATATCCCGTTACATAAAATTTACAGCTTGATTTGTGTAGTAAAACATTTTATCTCATGAATAAATGTTTGTACCATAACACAGGTACTGTGTTGATTATGAATATTTGCTAGATGAGCAGTTATTGTGAAAATTTAACTTTTTAAAAGTTTTAACTTCTTAATAATAATTCACACCAATATAATGGGATTTGTTAGTCTCTGCCTTCGTGTTAGTCTGCCTTCTCTGTGAAGCTCGGGGGAGTAGTTAGGATGGTTAGGGTTAGGGTAGTGGAAGAGATACAAATAACTAATTAAAATGTAGGATGCTATTTGACAAAAGAAATATTTTTGAGGGGGATGTTTTTTATCACGTAATTAACATAGCTTAGAGTGGATTTTTGTAGTGGAAATGTTTCATTCAAGCAAATATGGAATATTATATATTGGAAATATAATCAGGTGAGGAGATTTTGCTTTGCCATTAAATTAACTCATTTTAGACTTCTGCACTTGGGGCTGCCATCTATGAGTGGGTTGGATCCAGGGTGATTTTGAGATGCTTTTTTTTTTTTGAGAAGTATGTCTTACATGTCTACAAATACTAGGAGTGTTTTGTAGATAGTCTCTGAAGAGAAAAAGACAATGTAGTAAGACTCTGATAATTCATTAAGAAATCGACTTAAAATAATTAAATTTAAGATGATTTGAATGAAAACCTATGGGGAGACAATTTGATCAACTTGTTGTAAAATCACATATTGGAATAATTTAGAATAGTTTCCATGACTGTTTCTAGTTAACTATAGTTGAGCTCTTTGATGTTGTCGCTTGTCATTTGAATAATAAAAAGTTTTATTTACAGCAGACAAGCAGCACTATATAATTGCTATTCATTTATTGGAAGAAATCTGATTTGGTAAAAACAATCAGAAAATAGTATTTTTAACACTAGTAGTCAAATTTTTTTAGTCCATAAAAAGCCTCGTTTATTTTTATGGCAATTCGATGACACATCTGCTTGCTTTATTCAGCTGAAAAAGAAAATGTTGCTTCTTGGTGTTTGGTAAAATTGCTTTGTTAAATTATTGTCTAAATGGTTCAACTTTTAACAAATGACATTTGATACCAACACTGGAAAGCAATTTCAGCTCATTAAGTAGATCCCTGTGTAAACCGTTGGAACATGAAGATGACATACTGTTCACTCAAGATTATTTTAATTGGTACAATTATTGTAATTTTCTTGCAATTATGTGTTGAGCTAAAAGCTTTTGTCTAGATCATTTGAGGGTTTTTTTTTTTTTTGGTTAACATACATTTAGTAAGAAGAAAGGAAATAAAATAACTGTAGATAAAGATTTCCTGTCTTACTTTTTATTATAGCGTTTTAGACAACCATGGAAGCATTTTCGTATCAAACTTTATTTCTGGTATTCTTTAAGCATTTTAAGCAATGATAGAGGTTTTCAAAAGATCAATTCAAATAGTTTTCATGAAGGTAATGTTTAACATTTTTGTTTTGACACTGCTCAGGAAGTCTTTTACTCGGGATGATAGGGTCCAGAATAGTTTTGTGATAAGGATAATGCCATATTTTATCTCGGTACTCTCTTTTATTTTTAAAATTTACTTTTATTTTTTGAAAAAGCAGTTGAATGTTTTGAGAGAGCCTTAGAATGGTAGCCATTTTTCATTTTATTGAAAAAGCTTGTTGCTGAATAGACACAATAGCCATTTAATTGATCATATATTAAACTCAGTATCTTTAGATTATTCAGATAGTGGTATTTCTGTACTTAAAAGACATTCCCGTGATAAAACATCGCATCATGATATTTCTTCCTGATATCCAGCCAAAGTTTTTCTAAGCTTAGTTCAATCACTTCTGGTTATCTCATGCCTCTCGGCTCTCACTGTCCACCTTCCTCTCTCCATGTTCTGGACTTGCCAGCTGCCCGGCCTGTGCCCCGCACCATGCCTAAGCCCGTGGGTGAGGGCGGATGGAAGGGGGTTCCCACAGCGTTGGGACTGCTAGGTGTGGTAGGGTAGTACTGCGTCGGTTTGTGGGTGTGTAAGACGGAAGTGATGGTGCGTGCACATCACATCGGGCTCTAAGGATAAAGAGACGCGAGTGGTCCAAGTTCTGTACACGGTAACCAGGTTTGTCTGGCGTTCCAAACAGTCTTAGTGTGGCTCCGGCCCCTTTCGTGCATTCTCCCTGGACTGTCACCTTCCCACCTGCAGTTGTCTCCCGCCCATCTCCCCCCCATCCCCCACCCCTGCTCATGCTTCCGGGCTCATCTTAAATGCCCCGGGGAGCCCTTTGTAAGTTGACATCCCTGTTCTCCAAGATTTTGTGAGATGTGCTCATTACTTACGGGGTGTCCCTTCCTAGCGCTTATGATAGTTACCCCTTTACAAACACCGGCATGGCTCTTCTTTAATATCTGTTTCCTGAACTCGACCGCTAACTTCGTGGGCTGTAACTGCCTTAAACCCTGCCGAAGTCCTTGCGTCTAGGCGTTCCTGGCATACAGTGGTCAGTCGTGGGTATTTCTGAAAGAGGAAAGAAATGGGATGATGACATTTGGATTGAGGATGTGCGGATGGGGGGAAGGGAGTAAACGAGTAAACAAGACTGCTGTCCACACAGACCCTTGTTCTTTGGTTCTAAATGTGGGTCACTGTCCCTTTGTTATACCAGAAACCCCTGGGGCTCGGTCCGCAAAGACTGAACGGAGGTTGCGCGTGTCACCAGCACCTAGCAGTTCCTCCTTCTGCCAGGCGCTGCTCACTGCCGTGTTCTCATGGGCATCTCCCTGTGACTTTCTGTCCGGCTTCATTTTTACGTTTCTTACGTTTATCGTTGTTTTATAAATGCCGTCTTTTGGCTCCACTTCACATAGGCACACCGGGCAGGCGCCTCCCACTTCAGTGTACGCTTACAGGTTGTGGTCAGTATTCTTTCAAATTAGTGTGACCTAGCATAAAATGTTATGCTAAACATTTTGATTGTGTTTATTAAGGGAATATTGATTATGTGCTGAGCACATGCTGACACAAGTACTAGCTAAGATTCCTGGAGCCCTCAGTGCTTGCCACATGTTGGGCTGGGCGCGCTGCCTGGATCGTTTCAAAGCTCCAGGAGGCAGAGAGCGGGCGGGCACCGCCGTGGCACAGCCCGAGCTGTTGGGGCGTCCTCGGCCTGCTTCTGGAAGCCAGGACATGGCGAGGCAGGAGGTCTGAGACGTTAGAAAGAGCGAAACCATTTGTGTTTTTGTTTTCAGATAGATTTTATTTATTTGCAAACAAATATTTAGAATCATGTATGATTGATCGATGGGAGTGTGACAGAATTTCCAGAAGATTCAGTGTATCTTTTCTATTTAAAAAAATGCAAATCTCTCATCACCTTATGTAAAACCGCAAATCAACGCTCTATTCAGTTCTGATGGTGTCTAGTAACTGCATTAGGTTTTCTAAGGAAAGCTTAAAAAAGTCAGTTGTGGTATTTACCACTGAAACAGCTGGCACATCTGTTTGTTTAAGCCCTTTCACCATTTTTCTGTGAACCGAGTGGCTGTATTTGTTTTCTAGGTAGTTTTTCAGTACCTTTGCTTTTGCTTTTAATAGGAGAAAATCGATTTTAAAAATACATTCCCCTTTTTTCTGACATTATTTTCGGTATTTTATGCTAACGTAGAACAAAGAAAGGATTTTAAGTGTCCCAGAGGTTTACGTTTCTGACTCCAGTGGGAAAACCTCAAGTGTAGTAACTAAGGCCATTTGGAAACAAAGAGCAAAATCAGTTTCTCTAAAATGTATATTTTAATATATATAAATATTTTAATACATTAAAAGTCATTACGCATATGGGTTTACAGTTCATTTTATAATACAATAAGACTATTATGCATATTTTCATTAAAAAATAAATCTGATTAAGGATTCAAGTTTACCAAAAAATTAGATATATCTTTAGAGATCAGGTAGAGATCTATTTTTTTCCTGAACTTATTTTTTCATCAGAGCCTTGTGACTTCAGAATTTCACATCAACATAATTTTTGATTCTTTGATCTCTGAGAAAAAACAAGTCATATGCAACGAAGATGCTCGCTAATAGAGAAGCTAAGGTGAGTTGCTGATGCGAAGCCACCTGGTCAGGTGGCCTCTGTTAGCAATATCCAGGAAGTCCACCAGGTGGCAGTATTGCACCAGAAACAGCGTTAGCGTTTTCAGCCGAGAAGCGAGATCTAATGAATGCATTTTGCTTTTCCCTTGTCATAGCAGAAAAACAAGGAAAACACTGAGTTTAATGAATATTTTAAACTCCATAGTTCAGTTTCTCCTCTCGTTTTTTAAAAATGGCTTCATGGGACATCGTAAACACTGAGAATCACGATCAGAGGTAAATGAACGGTTGCCCATCATGTGGCATCGTTTTTATTAACTGTAATAGTACCTTTTTCTCCTAAAATTTATTTAAATGAATTTTTGGGAAAAGGGTGAATATGAACAGAGAGGAGTTTTTAAATTGATCTTACGATTTGTACTTAGATTTAAAAATATCGAGTCCTTACCATTGTTACTTAGGTCCTATGCTTCTTAAACGTTAGATCTTTAAGTTGTGTCCTAGAGGATTTGCTTTCATCTGAGACCTTTTCGTGGGCAGACTTTGAGTGGAGAGCTTCCATTTTCTATGCCTGTTTTTCAGAGTTTTATTGCCAAACGTTTGCTTTCTATATATGGTGAATGTAAAACTTTGAAAGATTCTGAATGGCAGCAATAACGTGAACGTCTCTTGTCACTGTGGGCAGCAGCTCACAGTATTATTAGTGTCCCTCAAACAGCTGTGGACATCGGATCTCACTTTTATTGGGATATTTTTAAATATATCATAGTATAAACTCTTGACTAAATAACGGGCTTTCCTGTTGCACATGTAGGCAGTTGTGGATTTTTTTGTCTCTCTTAACCTCTTTACTGAAGTTTTCTCAGTTATCATAGCTTGAAATGACTGTTTTGCCATCTGAATTGCTCCTTTCTGATCATTGTGTCGTCGTAACTGGGTAGGTGGCCTGCTGGACTCCACTGTCATTCAGGCATTCCCCCCAAATTAAATCTAACGTAGAATCTCAATGAATAAAGCAGAATGACTGTAAATTAGTTGATTCAAATTATAACACTTTCTAATATTTGAATCATGAGAAAAACGGGCTGTTCTGAAGAATATTAAAATTGAAGCACGAGGATAATTTACAATCCTACATTGGTTTAAACATCTATTTGTTTCTCTGCTTAGTTTTGTAACATAGCAAAGAAATTCTAAATCCTAAGGAGAAATGAAATGTTCCCAATTTCTAAATTTGCTTGGAAATGGCAGGATGTTTTCAGGTAGTCTGATGCGGAAACCTGACAGGTTAAGTGGGGAGTTTGCTCTGTAGGTGAATCACCAATGCAATCTTAGAGTTGCTCCCGCTTCTTATGATAGCTGAAGTGCTGAGGTCTGCTTTTCCATGCGGTCCGGTTCCCTGGGTCACGAGTTGTCGCCGCGATTTATATTACGCTCTGAGCTCAGGCAAGGAGGTCGCAGTGGTGACGCTGCTTGCGTGAGTCTGTGAACGGAAAAGTGTTGGTTTGGATCGAAAGGAAAACAGTGAAGCAGTTTAAATATACACTTGAAGATGGAGGAGGGACTTGATTTCAAAGTCTGCAGAATACTGATGCCCAAAAACCAGGGCGATCTGTCACTCAGGCTTATCTGTTGGTCTTCTTCAGTGTCGTAAAGTTTAATATGTAACAGCACTCTATGTTATTATATTTTTAAGGAGTTAAAGACGTGTAAATAATGAAGGATTTTGAACCTTATTCGTGGCACCCGGTTTGAACCAGTGCAGTGAGCAGGGCACAGACTTTTGAATCGGGCGACTCAGGTTCCAGCTCTGTCACTTACATCCGGGTGACGTCCGGCCCGTTGCTTAGCCTGTCTGAGCCTCAGTTTCCTTGTTTCAAAAAATGAAGTAATAGCTCACGGAAGGTTTGGAGAGAGATGAACTAGATAAAACACCTGCTCAGAGAATGGCAGGCAGTAGGTATTAAGTAATATTAGAGTAAATAGTCATATGGTAACATTTGAACAAATATTAGTTTTTAAATTCCCTTTCAATTAATTATAACGTTTCATGTTTATCTTTCCTATTAGATTTTATATAAGAAGAGGGATACCTTAATGAGAAAATTTTATGTAATATACATGAGGGAAGGCAGTCCCCTGTCTGAGCAGGCACCTCTTGGAGCTTTCACGTTTTACCTTCCCTGTGCGTTAACTCATCCCTGTCGTTAACAGAATTGCAGTTGAAAGCCTCATGAAAGTATGCTTCAGCTGTCTCATTTTATACCCCAAACCCAGGAAGCGTGGGAGCCTGGACATGGAGGGGTATCTGTGCACAGGCCAGTGCTTTCCTTCACAGCTGAGAGAGAGAGAGAGGGAGAGGGAGAGGGAGAGGGAGAGAGAGGGGGGGGGTAGGGAAGAGCAGGCATGCGACTCCCACATGGCTGCCATAGACAGGGTCTTAGAAATTAGCGTATTGAGCATTTTTTGATCCATTAAATTAACTGCCTACATGTTTCCTCCATCAGTCTAAAAAAGCAACCTTAGGCCGTAATATTTTGGCCAAACAGATTATTTTTGGAAATATACACCCCAGAGGAAATCATTTAAAAAAATTTTACAAGAAGCTCTTAAGTAAAAGAATAACATTGTTTAGCTCGCCAGTGACTTCTGTGGTCACTTAGACGAGTCATGTTAACCCTAGTTAGACCATCTTTAAACACCGAAGTCACACACAGTCAGCGCTGGCACTCAGGAACCAGCAACCCCATGTAACGGGCGAAGCGGTTGTCTCTCCAACAGATAATGCAGCGACAGCTGGATTTCCACATGCGGGAGAATGAGGTGGGACCCATAACTCACATCATGTCCAGAAATTAACTCAAAGTAGACCATCCTACTCTTGCCCACGCATGAGCTTCTTTCCAATATCAGAAAGGATAAGTAAAGTGAAAATTGTATTAAAAAAGAGGATTCTTTGGGAACAACGCGTTTGCTTGTGTAGTTTATGCATTCCACAAATGTTGATTAGGCAAAAGCGGTAAGACCAAATTCTGCCGTAGGCAGTGAAGATAAACAGTGAATAAAACCAAACTTGCCCCCAGCTTGAAAGGGATGTGCAGTTTAGAGAGGGAGGCAGACATCAGTAAAATAGTCCCACTCATGAGTGCAGCACTCCAGCGTGACGCGTGGTACGCGAGAAAGCATCTGCTCTGGAGCCTGTTAGCGGAGGAGCACCACCCAGCCTCAGGGAGGACCCCCCGGAGGGGGGATGGGACTGGGCTACACGGGGAGAGCGGGTGTTTTCTGGGGCGAGACAGAAGGGGAGAGGCCCTGAGCTCCTGTCTAGGGATTCTGGTTGTCTTCCCACAGCTGGTGGTGGCCTTACCAGTGGGTGCCGTCTTGTCCTTCCCTGTTGGCAGCAATGCCCAGTGCCAGAGTTCTGTCTGCTCCGGCTGTCTCCCAGAGTCTCAGAAGTGCTCTGTGCAGAGAGAGTGTTTAACAAATGGGCGTTCGGATGTGGTTCCACAGTGCAGCGGTCAGCACGTCTACTTTACACTCAGAAGGTCCTGGGTTCGCGTCCCAGTGGAGCCACGGTCCATGGTCTGTGGCCAACGCCACCCTGAACAAGCCCGATCCTGTCTGATCTCGGAAGCTAAGCAGGGTCGGGCCTGGTGAGTCCTTGGATGGGAGACCACCTAGGAAGACCAGGGGCTGTTGATATAAATGATAATTAATAACAATAAAAAAATGGGCATTCACTGATAGAAAGTATTTGAGAGTCTACTAGAAGTTAAATTTATTTCAAAGTAATAACATTCAGAGGTAAGAGTATTCCCTGTTTAAAATTTTTTAAAATTAATTTTTAACTCTTACGATTAAATAATGACATTATTAGGTGGCTACTTTTAGATTAAGTATGATAAGTGCTGCCTTCTCCATAAATTATGCTCTTAGAACCTGTTTATGTTTTGATTTAAAATAGAATTTTTTTCCATGTAATTTAGAACCTCATTTTGAAAGTAATGTGAATGGCGTATGTAATCTCTGCCAAGGAATTAATGTGGACTTTCTATAAACCACTGTCGTCTATTATCAAAATGCTTTTAACTTGTTGGCATCAACAGCTACTGCTCAATGGTAGCAGAAAGACACTGCATTTAAGCTTTCTGGGGGCTCAGCGGTGCCCGAGGTTCTACAATGCTTTCCGCGGGCCGTTTAACTGCTGGCAGCTCTTAATTCACATGATTTATAGGACTGCACATTCAGATTCACTCTTAATTGAAAAGTGAAGTTACATAAATTCTTTAAACACTGACCTTGGGAAAATATCCGAAAAAAAAAATAAAGGCACATATGATTTGGATGCCTGCCACCAAAAGATTATCATCTACATAAATATCTCCTTCAGTAGAAGAGTTTCGTGCACTGAGCTCAGAAGGTTAGAATGGAGACTCCAATCTGGGGACCAGCGGGAGCCTGCTGGCTCGTGAACAGCGGCATTGTTCGTCGTGGCGAGAACACTGTTCACATTCACGTTGAAGCCGAGCTGGCATTAAGACGCAGTTAATTTGTTTCATGTGACTTGTCAGCTGCGTGTTTTTATCTAAATCTTTCTGGCTTCTCTTCTCAGTATTTTATGTTAAACTCCGGGGACAGATGAACTACCGCGTTAACCGTTTGAGCTCTGATACACCGGCACTCTGCAGATGGGTCTGTGGACCATTCTCCACGTTTTCCATTTCATCTTAAATACGTGTCGTGTCTGTCTGAATGCCATTTTAACTTCCTGAGCAGTGGTCCCACTTCAGAGGGCCTTTCTAGTTCGTGCCTGAGTCCCTTCTGTGAACGGACTTCCTGGAACTCATGAAGACCCAATTGCCATCATTTCTCACCAGCATCCCAGTCATTTCTTGTTTGTCCATCTCGTTTTCCGGATTTTCCCTTCGACGGCTTTTAATATTTGGCTACTGGTCAAGGATTGGGTCTTAGCAGTGAAGTGCAAGTCCCAAAGAAATCATGTGACTGTGACCGAGGTTAGAGTGAGGTCCCATTCGCTTCTTGAAGGGCTTGAAAAATCTCACTGCTCCTCTGAAACTGTACTTAGTAAAATCTAACAACAGTTAACCTTGACTAATTGGGAGCTGAGTGTTTTGAAGATGTCTCCAAATGTACAGTGATTTTTGATCTGCTTTTTGAGGTGTCATTGACATGCAGTAACTGCCATATTAGAATTATACAGTTCCACAAGTTCTGATCTGTGATACGTGTATTTACGCACGCAGTCATCCCCGCCATCAGGAGAGTGGACATAGCTGCCATTTCCAAAGGTTTCTTCCTGGGCCTTGGAGTCCCTCCCTGCCCGCTTTCTCCCACACCCCTGACTTCTCAGGGAACCCCTTATCTGTGCTCTGGCCCTGTAGAGTGGTTTCCATTTCTGCTTTTATATAAATGAAAACAGACGGCTGTGCACTCTTGATCGGCTGTAGCCTTTTACCCAACATCATTATGGGATTGATTCATGTCGATGTGTGTACACATAAGTCCACTCGTTTCGTCGCTAAGTGGTATTATTCCATTGTATGGCTATACCTCAAGTTACTTAGCTCTTCATCCGTTAGTGGACATTTGGGTTATTTCCGGTTTTCTCATCTACCGCCTTGTCTTTTAAGCTTTCTTTTATATTTTCTATCTCTTTATCTGTCATGCATTTTTACTTATTGCCACGGACGGGCGCATTGTCTGGCATGTGGCAGGCTGAACTATATGGAATTTGTCAGTATTTGGCCAACTGACCTATAAAAATGGCAGTTTTATTTAGTTTGATAAAAAAAATATTTACTAAGTATTTTTAATGAATATTACTTGCTTTTATATGCCTGATATGAGATTGCTTATATATATAAAATTCTGCACAATAAAAAAATGCTAAGCGACACACTATTTGTAGTTATTTTGTCGTGTTGGTAAAATTATTTTTTCCCTCTTTTTCTGCCATACACACACACACACACACACACACACACACACACACTTACATAGTGAGCGTATATGAATTACTTTTACGATTGAAAATAAATTTTTTAAAGAGGAAAAACCTATGCTTTTTTCCTAGTGTGTGTAATTTATTTAAAAATTATGTTTATTCTTTTCTGTGCAAAGCCATGGTGCTCTTCCATAGTATGGATTTTAGAGCCAGTCGGATTCTTTGTCCCAGTTTTGTGCCACGAGGCAGGCTGTCTCATGTGTGAGACCCGCGATCCTCTTGTGCACAATGATGTCATTTAATGTGCACAGAAAGGTCATCCTGGCGGATGTGTTACTTTACTGCCTGCATTTTTCTAGCCCGGGTCCTGCCTGTGGTTAAAGGCGATTCCGACCTCACTTGTTATCTAGTAATTTTTAAATGCGAGCAACGCGTGGAATGTGTCGCTTTTATAAACGATCCATTGTAAGTTACATATAGAATTCCCCTTTCTGGTAATGACACGAATGACCTCTTCCGCTTGTTTCTCGTCTCAAGGGTGTCCAAGAACATCCCAACCACGAAAGACGTGGAGCCGCTGCTGGAAATAGATGGCGACATCCGAAATTTCGAGGTGTTTTTGTCCTCGAGGACCCCCGTTCTTGTGGCCCGAGATGTGAAAACCTTTTTGCCGTGCACCGTCAACCTGGACCCCAAGCTGCGGGAAATTATCGCAGGTGGGTGCCAGTGCTCCGTTGACTGTTGCTTCTCGACAGTCCCCAACTTTCCCCCTAGTTTTAGCTTCGGAAAAAGTTTCTGCTGCTTCATGGAAACTCAGGAAGCATTGAGCAGGCGCTGCGCAGGAGGTTCGTGGTGGGGGGTCCCCACCTCCTTTTGGGGAATGTTAGGAAATGTTATTTGTCAAACTCAGTGGATTCTCTTTCCCAGCTCACTCGCCTGAACCCTGCCTTGGAATTAGATTCCTAAACTCACACAGTCAGCACTTTAAGACGTCAGAGCATTGCGATTGTCCTGTCACTAGTCGTACTCGTAGGGATCTTTACCCAGAGAGGTGACAGAGCCTTTGTGATACTCTCTCATTTTTAACTTAAACTCGCGGACTGGAACTCGAGGAGAGACACGAAGTTTGGGGAGGGAGTTCAGCCGTTCCCGAGGCACCCCATGTGCCCGAGCACGCGTGCAAGGCCGCTGCTGAGACGCTGTCCTGCGTGTGATGCTGGCACACGATGCCCCCAGGACTGCAGGGACTAGGAGCGGGCGAGCGCCTGGAACTGCTCCCAGGGCCGCTAGGTTCCTGTCGCACGGCTGTCGCCGTGCCCAGAGGCGGGCGCGTTGGGTAGCGCCCACCGCAGGCTCCGCTGGACAAGCGTTATTAATAGTCGGTGACACGTGAGGAATTGTAAGAATCGTTAGAAGGGCACGTACAGGACCCTTAAGGTGTCAGAGAAACATCTCTAGTCTGGTGAGCGAAGGGACAAGTCCGGGTGGTGGCTTTTAGGGCGGGGACAGGCGCGAGGCCCCTGGCAGCCCAGTGACCAGCACGGGCAGTGCCCACAGGTTAATGACCGATGTCCTATTGTCCTGTGCCTTCTGGGGGGGGGTCACTTAATGTTTCAGACGTTCGTGCTGCCAGAGACCAGATTAACATCGGGGGGCTCGCGTACCCCCCGCTGCCGCTGCACGAAGCACCGCCCAGGCCACCCTCAGGCTACAGCCAGGCGGCGTCCGTCTGCTCGTCCACCTCCTTCAACGGGCCCTTCGGAGGCGGGGCCGTGTCGCCGCAGCCGCACAGCAGCTACTACAGCGGCCTGACGGGCCCGCAGCACCCCTTCTACAACAGGGTAAGGGCGCCCCGGCTGGCTGGGCCTGGCTGCGCTTTAGCATCGCGTGTTCAGTTAGAACCTGATGTATGATGTTGTTCATCCAAAGCATTTAAAATGTCAGTGGGTTCCAGACTCAGTGAGTCTGAATGTTCGTAGTGCTTTCTGCTAGGACGTACTCCCGTGATGAGCAGCTGAGCTCCGCAGGGCCAGCAGTGGCCGTCCTGTGCTCCATTTGTTGATAGACAAGCATTCTGTTTGTCATATGTCGCACAGTGATTTATGTCATTGTTTAAAACAGCGATAATCGTAAGTTTCCGCAGTAGTTCAGGAAATCTGTATTTAATAGTGTTAGGGCTTTGGACGAGGCATGACAATAGAAAATCCTGCGGGTAGGACTCAGATGTCACCGCCAAAGAGCAGCACTGCAGCCCGTTCCTACGCTTATGTCAGGTCGTCTTCAGTCACGTGTGACTGTTTATTTAGTCTGAGCATGGTAATTTCTACTTGAGATGAGAGCACAGTTAATGATTGGTGGTGTTCAGACCCCACACTTAATGATTCACGTTAATGTTTCCTATAGGATAATGGGGCCTGAGCGCTGCTATTCTCCTTAAGAGTCATCGCAGTATCATATTTTTGTTGTTTCTCTCTTAAGTCTGAGAAAACATCGGGTCTGGTCTTCGTAGAAGCCAAGAACCTGTCTAAATAGATTTCCTATGAGCTAGGAAGAAAGAGAGTTAGAATAAATTTGGTAAAGAAGGACTTCCAGAATTTAAATGTTCAGTTTTTGAACAATGTTGGCCATGTAAGTCCGTAGCTACGCCATTCATAGAGGTCCTGTGAATATCGTTCCATTCTTTTATTCAAACAAGGGAGGAGAAGGAGGTGGAACTAGAGCATTTTGTAATATATTCCATCTTGTAAATGTGACTGTGTGGTAGGTAGACAGTGTGAAATGCAGGTTTTCATTTACCAGTCTTAAAATCTGCTGTAATTTTACTTATAAACGCTCAATTGATCCTTAGATGACAGTTGAATTTTTGAGACCAAGAGATATTTTTTTAATTGGAAAAAAATTAAAAATTATTATACCATCTAGGCCGAGACCTTGTATTTACTGATTTTAAATGAATAACAATCATGTGATACTTTAATAACATTTTATTATTTTTAAAGCACGGAAAAATTTCTTGTGTTTTTAAGTCTATTTGTTTTTTGCTGTAGTTATTTGAGGTTTTTAGTTTGAAAGTTAAAAAACATAATTTTCTTAAAATGGCAGGAGTTAAAAAAGGTAGGGGAGGATGTCAGTTTAGTGTAATAAAGCTTGGGGAATTTTAATCTTTAATTTTGGCCCAGATAGTCTGATAGCTCCTGTTAAAATGAAGCTTGTTACAAATAAATGCCATAGTTATAAATCTCATCTAAACAATGGATTCATTTAAAAAAATGCTCTTGCTTATTTAGGAGATAGAGTACACTCTAGGCCATAGGATGCGAGGTAAGCTCTAGGAACTTAGAGGAACAGAAGTTTCTGGAGTCTATGCTAGCATGTTCTCGTGTAATCGAGACTTTTTTGGTTTTACTTAAGGCTAATCCACTTTTGTGGAGGACAGTGTCTTATTCAGACTCCATTCTGCCTTTTTAAAAAAAAGAGATTGTGACAATATGTGTAAATCACTTAGAACCTGACCCATGGTAATAAACCCATAACATTTTGACATGTAAAGAGAAACTCTTATGTCAGATTGTAAGGTATAAAATTTAGTTGCTTAAAAAAGGCTTTTAGTAAATCAGCAACATAAACATTTAAATTATGTGTCTTAAGTTCGGGTTTGTTATTTTATAGAATCTGAGCGAGGCTTTTTCCTTTTGTGTTGTCACTCGCATTAGAAGCGTGGAGTTGCATTTCATGGGTTAGTTTCATTTGTTAAGTCTCATTCCACTTTGATTTCTGTAATTGTTCACCCCCTTCTTTTGTTACGTGTTTTTTCCATAGCCATTCTTTGCCCCCTACCTTTACACGCCAAGGTATTACCCTGGCGGGTCCCAACATCTCAGCTCACGTCCATCAGTAAAACCGAGTGTGCCCAGAGAGCAGAGCAATGGCCTAGTAAGTATGGACAAGGGTAACGAACGTATCACGCTGATAAGGAACGCAGGGAGCATGGGACGTTTGGGTTTTCCGTAAGAGAGCGCAACTTTTATGAGTAGTTTTAAGAAATATAAGGTGTTACTAACATATGATGTATTTTGTTTCCATTTCTGGTCAATATCCGTGGAGGGCAAATAACTAGCAGACTCAGTGGATGAATGCTGAGTTGTTTCCACCCAGCGTTTCTGGCTGATAATACCGTGTTTGTTATCACACTTTTCAAACTAAACCTTTCCATCTGCTCATTTCTTATATCTTCATAAAGGATATTCGTGTAAAGCTTCTGAATACATATGTTAGCTCTGTTGCATAAAAATGAGACGATATGTTGAAAGAACATTTTAATCTAACGGAGGAAATTAAATAGGATGAGAAAGTTATTCTAACCCCCCCAAATACATTCGTGCCTAACATGGTAGGTATTCCTGATGATAGACCTAGCCTAACACTTTAATAAGAGTTCCCCGTTGATATATTTTTATAAGTTAGGCAAAAGATGCAGGCCTTAAATGCTATTTATAGTTTCAAACGTCACCGAGGGACACATCGCATCCCCTCCTGGTGTCGGTGTTCCGTGTTTGAGCATCGCGTGCATCCGTCATCCCAGGCTGGCTCCGCCCTCCCCTCGCACCCACACTCTCGTCTTGTGTTGCTAGGAGGCAATCGAGGAGGATGCTGCCGAGGGCCTTCCTTCGCCCACAGCCCCCGCGCGGGTAACGCAGTGGCCTTGTGGTGTGGAGCTCGAGCTGCTGGCCGCTTGCGCGGCCGTAACGACTGTCTTAACCGTGGTGGCCGCAGTTCACTAACTGCACCTGTGCTGTGACGGGCAGCGAGTGTCGCAGAGCTGAGCACTAATCATCGTAGCTCTGGGTTCATTAAACAGCTAATGTTTACCCTTTATTTCCTCGTGCTTTCCCCCCTTTTTAATAGCGTGGGGCGGGGTTTTTAATTGTCCAGGAGAGACGAGGCTTTTTCAGGAGCACGCGAGTGGTGGTGCGTGCTCCTGAGTATCGAGCTATTTTGGCCTTTGCCTGATGCTTTTTCAAGCCTGCGGTCGGTACTCCCCATGGAGCATCTTTTTGAAAACACTCCAGATCACCCCTGAGACTACAGAGAGACACCCCGCACTAGGTGGTGTAGACCAGAAGCGAGTCTTTCGTGACCGGTGCTTCACCCAGGTGTCCACGGGTTGTGAACCCTCAGTGGAAATGCAGTACTGCTTTTCGGTGTCTGTATTTGTAATAAAATAACATTTCCAGGTTAAAAAAAAAAAAGAAGCAGCAGCAGCTAGCTCAGCATATAAACGGGGTTATTCAGTCCCCTGCCTAACACCCTGAGGCGGCTTGTTAAAAGAGACTCGGATGGAAAGTCCCTTCGTATAGTTATCGTTCCAGACTTTGTCCTTAGTCAGAGACACGGTCGACGTGATGAACCTGAACATCTTCATCTCCTCGGTCAGCGTGGGATTTCAGAGCCCGGTTTGTGATTGAACTTCCGTTGATCTCTTCACAGCACATTACGCCCGTGTCACCACGGTCAGGGTACAGCCGTGCTGAACTGTGCACAGCGCTTGGAAAGAATGCGAGGACATGAGGCATCCTGAGTTAATCCATGATGTTTTAACCTAAGTCACACATTGGCTAGGCATAGTTTCTTAACTTTAATTTTCTCTGAGTTAATGTGAGGGAGAGAGAGAACCATGTCAGAGTTCTCGCTGAGGGGGTGATGATTCTTTTTAGATCATTAACGTTTTAGCTGAAGCGTTAGAGTGACTTCAGTTATCCTCGAAAGATGGACACGGTCAACCAGAACGGTTCTCTCTGTGTGTGGGAGGGACCTTTAGCCCGTGGTCTGTTGCCACGGTGTGCAGGAGTGACTTTCAGTTTAGTCAGAGAGCCTTTAACACATAGGGTCATGTGCACGGTGCGATTCTCTGAGCTAAAACTCCTTAGCACGATTTGATGAAAATCAGACACTGGGAAGAATGTGGTGGCCTAGTGACACAGGTGTGCTGAGACGGTAGCTGTTCCCGTGCGTACGGATGTGAGTGTCTGAGGGAGCATTTGGCAAATTTTGAGAAGAGTTTTTGGGGAAGGGGAAAGAATGCAATTCTAGAGAGGTACTTAGCGGCCCCGTAAGAGAGAGTAAAGATGCTCCAAATGCATCAGTGCCTTTGTTCAGTAAAGTGACTGTGCCGTTGGCTGTTCTTTTAACGTGAAGAGGGAAGTTTTGATCTGCGTAGTGATCAAGAGATGCTTGCCAAGCTTTCTTTGCTTTTAAGAAATTAGCAACGACAATAGCATCTCGAATGCGTTCTGCAGAAGACGAGTAGAAGTAGACACTTAGTTCAAGCCAAAAGCACAAATACTCTCATCAGTTGCCATCCGCTCAGCCTGTCGTCTGCTGGAGCTTCTCTGGCCGAGAAGGTGTCAGCCAGTTTGTTTGCTTAGAATTTAGGGCAAGTTCTGGGTTATTCGTGTGCTCCACGTACTTTAACAGTTCGAGAACGTTCCAGGGGGGTGCCACGTGGTGCTTTCTCAGTCTGGGTCCGACTAGGGAGTTGTGCGTGGAGGTCGCCCTGTGACCGCGACAGGAGGGACCGTAGTGGAGGGCCAGGTCCCCTCAGGCGTGTTGTTCTGGTTTTGGGGAGTTGCTCTTAGGAGTTGTGGGCTGGTTTTACTTCAGGTCTGCGCACGGTGGTAGCGGCATTGCATCAAAAGCATCTTTTTCCGAAGGAAGGAGAGATGTAGCATGTGTCACCCTTCTGTCCTTTCTTGCATTACTTAGCATCAGATATCACAGATATCAGGGCTTCAGATTTCCCGAACCTTCTCCTGGGCAGTACCCAGCCTGGTGGCTGCAGCAGTGGACGGAACTGGTGGACAGCCTTCCCTCGCTGGGCTGATGGGTTCGACGGCAGCCAGGGGGCAGTTACAGGCCACTAAGTTTTTCTTCCTCTGCTTTCTCTGCCTCGGGGTTGACTCAGTACCTCTAAGCAGCTTTGTTTAGACCCCTTTTATATCTCATGGAAAAGGCACGAAAATAATTCGCGCGCAGTTTAATCGTAAAGAACTCCAGAACTGCGTGGGCAGTGCTAAAGGGTCTCCCGGCTTCCAGTGCGCTGATGTTTTTACTTTTAGAGAGGGATGAAAACGACCCCATTGATGAAGGGCTTGGTTTTCATTAGACTGGACCCAGTCAGCAGAGCGACCGAGTTAAAAGTACAAAAGACGGGCTCAGCTGTAGACGATTTCTGTGTCCACCTCTGGGTTAGAGCTCATAGCCTGTCTCAGAGGAACATCTGTCCAGATCAGGCTGTCCCTCGTGGTCAGGGGCAGACTCGGGTCGGAGAGCTGCCGCCCCCCCAGAGCGCCCACAGCCTGCGCCAGCTCTCACGCGCAGCCACGCTTTGCTCAAGTATTTTAGAAGTGTGGTGTTATTATTCTGGTTCAGTCTGTAAAAGAATTAGCTTATTTTTTCTTTACTAATAGACCGAAACATGGTTTTCACTCTGGCTGGGACATCCTCATGCCAGACTTCACCGAGAAGATATTGTCACAGCAATACGACATTGTAGCAATAGCGCAGTCCTAGAGCACAGTTAAAAGTTAAAACAATGACAAAATCGTATGCACTGCACTTGGCGAGTGCAGTGTGGTGGTGATTTTCATCTGTCAACTGCGGTTTGGAGTTAAGTCACGTTTTCCAGCGAGGTTCACGAGATCTTTTGTGCTTTGGGTCTTGTAGTAACTTGTAATTTCATTAGCACTCTTTTTTTTTTTCTTTGATATTCAAGTCTCCACAGATATACATAGTAATTTACTAAAAAGTCTCCTTATAATAAAGTTGACATTTAAACTGGAAAACAAGGTTCCCGTGAAACACTCCAGGTCATGAACGTATCACAGGAACATCTGCCATTAGGCCAGCACAGCCCTGCGCTTTCTTGCACTAACGCAGTATTATAGGTGAACTTTGAGTCAGTATTGTCTTTCATTTCTAGATCATTTGAAATATTTTAAGAATATTTGCCATCAACCCGATGAGTACAGAAAAATAATTACTGGCAGTGTGACTCCTTTGAGAGTTTGTAGAAATCTCCATCATCAAAACAGTGACATTGATCATGGCACACAGATATTTTCACCATTACTTTTATGCTTTCTCGAGCTGTAAGGCTCTTAAGGCCTTTTTAAATGGCATTTTTGGGTGCAGGTATTATGTGCCTCACGCCTCATAAAACAACATTCAAAATGGAGACGTTTGTTTCTGAACATGAACTACAATGTAGCTAGATAACATTTCATTTTATGAAGTGATCCTGTGAATTCCAAGGATTTAGATCTTGTTATTAAATGGGTCTGTATAAATAGTTGCAGTTTTTAAGTTCATTTTAAACTTGTATATAGTGGGATGATTGACTTTTCATAACATATTTGATTTATCTGGTTTACTTGTTGAATTTATGGTCAGTGATTTATTTTTTTATATAATACAAGTTTTGAGAGTACAAATTTAAAATTTAAGTATGTTAATTAAATGCGTGTGTGTGTGTGTGTGTGTGTGTGTGTGTCTGTGTGCACGCACATGCGTGCGCCTTGCTTTGTGCTGCTGTAGAGGTGGTTTGTTCAAGGTGACGGGACACTAAGAGGAATGACAGAGTGCTTCCTGTGTTTATTATGAATATGTACTTGATGTTTACCTTAAGCTCGTGTCCTTCATTCTGTTTTATTCTTTCCCCAAAGCCGTGTGACTCTGGGTTTAACAAACAGAGACAGGTACAGAAACTTTCAGAGAAATCTTTTCTTATTAGATCATTAGAAGCAATCATTAGCGGCTTCATGCTAGGCTGTTTATAACTCTGTGTTCCTTTCAGTGCCTTGGGTTTATTATAGCTGCTTTCAGCCTTTGCATGGCACTCGTTTCTGGCTGATCAGTTCTAAGCTTATGTAATACATTTACCGAAGATGATAATGTTCAGAGTGTAGCTTTAACCTACTTATAGTAGAAAATCATATAGTTACATCAAGGTAACTTCACTCTGTTTTGTTAACTTGCCTGCAGAAATTCTGATGTGTGTGCATTTTGAAATTTCTATTTAACAGTTTAAACAAACTAACACATTTCTGCATTCAACTTTCTGTGTTAGAAAAAAAATTTTTAAATAGATTTTGCTGTATGCTGAAATGATCTGTTCTCGAATTATAATAGGTGAATTTCAAGTAAGAATGCATGATAAACTTTAGAGTATTACCCTTCTTTGTATTGTCAAAGTGATATAATTCGTTTTCTGGTAAGAATTTATTTATTGAATTGTTGCATTTCTTTTTTCCTATCATTTTCATACTTTCTCCCTCCTTTTATGAAATTTCCATCCAAAAGTCATTATTTTGGTAGACAAGATTCATTTCGTTTCAAAATAATTTTAATATGGATGATTAGTTTAAAAAAGGGCAGGTAATTACCATTTCTCCTTTATTCAAAGAAGTATACTCTAACAATTTATTGATAATTTGTCCTTTATCTCGATAAAGTCCCACTTACAAATAACCGAGTCAGACTGTGGCTTTGATGAAATTACAGGGATTGTAAGTCCCGTGTGGGTGTCTCTTTCTTATAAAGCTCCTGAAAGTCATTCACGGGTAATACATGTTTTCTACGTAATCCTCAGTGAGGGAGACAGTATGTTTTAAAATAATTGAAACCTGTAAAAGTTCTCAAGAATCATGAAAAGGTAAAAGTTTTAAAGTAGCAAGAAAATAAAATTACATGGAAATTTTTTGTTTGAAAGGAAAAGTCTCTAATGCTGAATCTCAGATTCTTTATGAAAATAAGATTCTCTAACATTTTACATTTCCCTGCTAAGCTGCCAGAATTAATCTCTGTTATACTTGCCTTTCTTAGCACAATCAGAAATGGAATTCTTTTGTGATTTAAAAAAAACACAACTTTTTACTTTAAAATGATTTTAGACTTAAAAGGTACAAAAATAGTATTCCCTTAATGTTAACTAATAGTAAAAGTAGCAGCCCCTTACTTTTTCCTAACTGTAGTATGTTTTTCAAAAGCAGAAATTAAAATTGGTACAATACCATAACTAGACTACAGACCTTATTTGAATTTCACCAGTTTTTCCACTAATGCCATTTTTCTGGTCTAGGACCCAAATCCGTTGTGTTTTGTTATTTCTCTTGGAGTTCTCTGACCTGTGACAGTTAGTCAGTCTTCCTGTGACATTCGTGACCTTGGGTCATGCCTTTGCAGCACGCTGGGCTGGTCTTTTATAGACTGGTCCTCGGGTGGGTTCAGCTGCCATTCCTCGTATCGGACAGCAGTGTGCACCTTCGGCCAGAGAGCCACGGGAGTGACACCGTGCCCTCCTCATTGCAACATGCCAGGGTCCACGACGGTCCTGAGACTCACCGCCCATGACGCTAGCCTTGGCCACCTGGTTCAGGTGGTGTCTAACGGATTGCAACAGTTTTATTTTACTCACTATCACGAGTGAACACCTTGTGGGGAGATAACTCTGAAACTCTGCAAATGTCCTGTGTCTCCTTAGGCCTTTGCCATTAATTCTGTGTCCATTGATACATCGTGTGTGTAGCCTGCTGTGGCGTCTTCCTGGTGCTGATTGTCTCTTCCCCTTTTCTGTAAGGAAAAGCCGTCTCTCCTTCCTCATTCATTCACTCATTCAATTATTTACTTATGTCAGTGTGGTCTCTCGGATATTTATTGAAGTCTGTCACCCAGTTCAGTCGTTACTCTTTTTGGTGATCAGACTGCTCATTTGTGATTTTTGAACCAAGATAATGGAAACAAGTGTAAATGTGTGCAGAGAGAAGAGACGGGTTGAGGAATAAAAGTGTTTTGAAGACATTATTAAAGATTGTTTGGAAGATAATTTGTTATTATCACCTAAACGTAATAAAGGCCATCTATGACAAACTCGCAGCAAGCATCATACTCAATGGTGAAAGACTAACAGTTTTTCCTCAAAGATCAGGAAGAAGTCAAGGATGCCCATTCTCACCATGGTTACTCAGTGCAGTTCTGGAAGTCCTAGCCAGAGTAATAAGGCAAGAAAAAGAAAGAAGAGGCATCCAAATTGGGAATGAAGAAGTAAAACTGTTGCTATTTGCAGATGACACAATTCTATATATAGAAAACCGAAAAAAGATCCACCAGAAGACTATTAGAAACAATAAACAAATAGCAAAGTTGCAGGATACAAAGTCAATATACAAAGTCCATTGTGTTTCTATGTACTAACGATAAAGTATCAGAAAGGGAAATGAGGAAAACCACAATCCCATTTAGAATTACAACAAATAGGATGAAATACCTCGGGAGAAACTTAAAAGAAGAGAAGGACCTGGACACTGACTACCAGACGTTGTTGAAAGAAATCGAAGAAGATGAAAAGAAGCAGGTATCCCATGTTCATGGACGGGAAAAATTAACATGATAAAATGGCCACATTATCTAAAGCAGTGTACACATTTAGTGCAGTGCTCATCAAAATCTCAGTGGCATTTTTTCACAGAAATAGAACAAAGCAAATCTTCAAGTTTGTATAGAACCCCTTAAGACTGTAAATAGCCAAAGAAATCCTGAGGAAAAAAGACAGATCTTAACTTCAAAATATACTACAAGGCAACAGTAATCAAAACAATGTGATATGGGAAAAACACACACACAGCCGAATGTTACAGAATCGAGAGACCAGAAATAAACCTACACATATATTTTCACCAAAGAAATTAAAAACATATGATGGAGAAAAGAAAGTCTCTTCAGTAAATGGTGTTGGGAAAACTAGACTACTCCCGACACCATACAAAGAAATAAACTCTAGTGGGTTAAAGATGTAAATATAAGACCTGAAACAAAAAATATAGAAAATATAGGCACAAAATTTATGGACCACAGTCTCAGAGGAGTTTCTGTGAAGTGGACCCCCCAAGGCAAGGGAAGTAAAAGGTAAATGAATGGGACTACTTCACACTAAAAAGCATCTGTACAGCAAAAAAAACAAAACCCCCCAAACAAAAACATCAACAAAAGGGCAGCCAACCAAATGGAGGAAGATATTTGCAAATGATGCCTCCTATAGAGGGCTAATATCCAAAATCCACAAACTCGTACCACTCAACAACAGAAATTTGATTAAGACACTCCAGTAAAATAATGGGCACAGGAACCGAATAGATGCTTTTCCAAAAAAGCATACACAGGGCCAACGGATATAAGAAAAGATGCTGAATGTCGCTAGATGTAAGGGAAATGCAAATCGGAACCACAATGAGATATCACATCACACCTGTTTGAATGGCCGTTATCGATAAGACGAGAGTAATAGGCGTTGGAGGGGCTGTGAAGAAAAGGGGACCTCGCACACAGCCGAGGTGCAGTCACTATGGAAAACAGTATGGAGGCTCCTCAAAAAATTAAGAACAGACCTACCATGTGACCCAGCAATCCCTCTTCTGGGTTTCTACCTGAAAAATTTGAAAACACTTACTCGTAAAGATATGACATCTGTGTTCGTTGCTGCATTATTCACAATAGCTGAGACACAGGAACAACTTCAGTGCCCTTCGACAGACGATTGGATGAAGAAGATGTGGTACATAATAAGCCATGGCATACTGCGCAGCCGTAAAACATTTGGGACAGCATGGATGGATCTTGAGAGTATCATGCTAAGTGACATAAGTCAGATGGAAAAGGACAGGAACCATACTCTTTCATGATTTATTGTGGTTATAGTTTCTATAAACTCTTCAAAACTAGACAGTTGGAGCAGGGGAAATAGGACGTTGTAAGACCTGATGTGTTCGGGTTCTGGTCCAAATCCACTTCCAGCTAGCCAGCTGTTCTGCGACTGTGCAGTCAAAGCCCAACCTCTCTAGACTCCAGTGTCCACACCTGGAATGGAGAAGATTCTTATGTAACTGACCATAGGCAAATGCTTAAGTTTATGTCCCCACCAGAAAATGATCTAAGTAAATACTAGGATTATTTGCTGTGTTGACTTTTCTTTTAAATGAGATCAAATTTTAGTGGATTGTATTTACTTTCACGTGTTAAGAAGTAATTCTGTGTTTTCACATTTACATGATTGTTGT
Organism: Macroglossus sobrinus; assembly: GCA_004027375.1. NCBI lineage: Eukaryota > Metazoa > Chordata > Mammalia > Chiroptera > Pteropodidae > Macroglossus > Macroglossus sobrinus. Next base: position 90,498 of record PVKZ01003568.1, read on the forward strand.
TATGTTGTCATTTATATTATGATTATATTATTAAGTGGGAGTTTTAGGTCCTTGAGTATAAAATATGGTAAGATCTGAAAACTTAGCTGTCAGAGACTATTAAGTTATTCTGTAGAAACATTAAAGCTGTTTAGGTACTTATCAATTTTTTCATAGATTTACCTTTTGTGTTTTTATATAGAGGCATCAGCAATTTCACCTTTTTCTTCCTTTCTAAAAGCCCCTGTCCTTCTGTTATTAAGGGCTGCGCCATCCTCTCTAGCGTTTAGGCTGTAAACATTTAAACCCTGGGCTCGGTTCGTGGGATGTTCTGGTTTAGGAAAGTGGTTTCGATCAGGTTGTAGTAAAAGCTGCTCATTACGGTATGACAGCAGCTCACAGTGTCCCTCTCGGGACCCTTCCCCACGCCACACACATCACTGATTTTTACCTGAGTTTGGAACTTTATTGTTAATCAGGGAACTTCACAGTGTAACGCCCCGAGTGTTTCTCTGTCACATGACTGCGTGTGCCTGGCACTGCACGCGGCTCATACGTGTCTGTGTCCGTGACTTGCCCAGGGACCGGGCCCCGCCGCGGGAGCGGTGTCCCTGAACTCGATGAGCGTGGACGCCGTGTGCGAGAGGCTGAAGCAGATCGAAGGGCTGGACCAGAGCATGCTGCCGCAGTACTGCGCGACCGTCAGGAAGGTGCGACCCTCGACCCCTGACCCCTGACCCCCACCCCCACAACCCCCCACCCCCGCGGGCTCCGGGCCGCTGGCCCCATTCTTAGCTGCTCAGCCACGTGGTCGCTGCTGCCGTGGGAGACGGAAACATGATTCCCACTGTTCTGTGTCCTAAAGTGCCCTTTTATCCCTTAGTTTGTAAGTGGGTATAAGAAAATACAGTGGCTCTGTTAGAATGTCATTTTTAAAGTGGCCTAAGAAATGCCTTGATGACGAATACGAACTCGACGGGCTTTCACATCTAGATAAACAGTAATTCCTGCGTATAGTATGCAGTCCAGAGCACTGGAAGGCCCTGTGTCGCTTTGTCTTTACTCGTCATATTTATTGGTGACTTAATAGTTATCAAAGTAAACCACACTTGGTTCATGTTTCCCAAATTCTCATTCTCACGTCTGAAGGGACTTCGGTTCGTGTCCCATTTGCCGGAACTTCACAGGCTGGGTTGGCAAGGCTGGCACGTGTGAAGAAGTTTCTTTTCCTCCTAGATCTTATTCCTGCACTTGGAGTAGCCGCCACGGAGTGGGACGGTGACACGTGGGTCTTGGAGGAAGGCTTCCCAGATCCGAGGCACAGGAGAGACTCCCCGAGTCACACTTTTCAATCAGAGCAGCTAGGGAAGCGGACATCAGTAACAAGCCTCTGACGTCCGCATTCCTCAAAGAACGGCAGCTAAAACATTTGTCAAAGAATCACGGGCACGATAGCTCCCGTGTCACTAATCTCAGCCTCCTTTGAGTCAGAAAGGTGTCGCATGGTGTCACTTTCCTTCCAGACCTGGTGAGCGCCCGTCTGTGCTGGCGGGAGCTCCAGGCTGCCCGTCAGCGGGGCAAACGCGGCTGCTCTGGGCCGCGAGGTTGGTGTCGGGACAGTGAGGGCTCCAGCAGGTCTCCTGTGTCATTCCCTCAGGACAGCGGGTTGTTCCCGCTCAGCTCCTCACTCCCAGGCTTTCTGCAGCCCGTCGTAGCAGTGGTTTCTTAAGTGCCGCAAGCTTGCTCGCCGGACCCCTGTCACAGGCTTGCTCTGCGCACTGTTTTCCTTCAGAATTCATTTGGAAATGGAACATTCTCTCAGTTTTAAGCGCAGCTATTCCATAATGTTACCGCAGTTAACAAAGTCAGGTTTTGTAAAATCAGGAAGCAAGCTACCTATTATTAATAAAAGTTCATTGTTTCTTATTTGGGGGAAATTAGAATTACAGAGACCTAATGGTGATTCGACCCGTGGGTGAATTTCATAGACTGAGGAATTAGGGATGGACATTCTTTATGGCTGACGTGATCTACTGTGACTGAAAAGCAAGTTTGTCAGAGCTGACGGCATTTAGACGTCATCAGCGACTGTGGAGTGGGTGATGGTTTTCACATTCCGCATGTTTATCATACTATTAAATGGGATGGCCTTTCTTAGGTCGATATTTTCTAGTCTCTAAGGACTTCCTCAATACCGCCTATACAGATGTACTTTTTAATCATTAGTAATTCAGAACATGTCACGTTCCTTTTGTCTTTCTATTCCTCTTTCTCCAGGCAAACATCAATGGCCGTGTGCTAGCTCAGTGTAACATTGATGAGCTGAAGAAAGAAATGAATATGAACTTTGGAGACTGGCATCTTTTTAGAAGCACGGTAAAATATTTTATATCGATGGAATTATTGACATCATATAAACAAGTGCCAGTAAGCACTGATCTAAACTGAGACCTTTCTATATTAAAAAAAAAATGTGCAAACTGCGTTTTGTACTCTGCACAACCGTCGTGTGTTCTGTTGGGCAGATCACACAGCAGCACTTGGCGGCCTCCGCCTTATGGGCGCTCCAGCTGGGAGCTGGGAGCGAGGCCATGGCCGTGTTTGTGCTTTCACTGACCGAGACTCTCGCTGGACCCGCCTCTGGCCGGGCTCCTCCAAGCCTTAGGCCTTGGCCTTGGCGCCTGTCCTTGTCAGGCCTGCGTCATCCAGTTGTAGCCAGAGTCCCGATGGGTCATTCTGGAAGGAACGCCCAGTCTCTGTCCGATCACCCTCAGTCTCTGAGCCGCTTCCTCGTCCCCACCAGCCCAGGCGACGTCGGCCCACCTGGCCTCCCTCTGCCGGAGTCCTGCGCGTGGGTTCAGCCAGCACCCCCCTCACCCCGCTGTTCCCTCTGAGTTTTCTGGGGGGACTGAGCCCCGTTCTGCCTCGAGGTCTCTCCCTGGCTCGTGCAGCAGGTTCCCGATGAAAATCTGCTTTTTACTGCTTCGGCCACCGATTCACTCCAGCTTCCTTTGACACACGCCACTTGCATTTTGTTATGTTTTCAAGTTAAATTTTAAAGTAAAGGAATAACATAATGGTCAAATCAGAGTTTAATATTCAGATGATCATTGCCATTACTTTTTTTTTTTTTATTAATTACAATGAAAGATAAGCCGATAGAGCATAAGTTCATTAGAAGTTCACTTACCGGACGCATGTTCTCTCATTTCACTTATAATAACTTCATAACGTCTCTCTTCTCCAATGATTCCTCAAGCTTCTCAAGTGTGACTCGACGTGGGTCTGAATCACTTCTTCTCCTCCGCGCAGGTGCTGGAGATGAGAAGCGCGGAGAGCCAGGCGGGCCCGGAGGACGCCCGGCTGCTGGGCGAGGGCGGCGGCGGCGGCCCGGCCCCGCACGCGCACGGGGAGGCCGCCCGGCGGCCCGCGCACGGCGAGCTGCCCCCCGGCGAGCTGGCCCTGCAGGCGCCCTACACGCTCAACTTCAGCTTCGAGGAGCTCAACACGCTGGGCCTGGACGAGGGCGCCGCGCGGCACAGCAACCTCAGCTGGCAGGTGGTTCCCGAGGGGGCCCCTCTCGTGTCCCTGGCGGGGAGGGTGGCGTTGCATTCTCCGGGGCGGAGCTGCTGCATCGAGACGCTTGCTTAGACTCCGTGCCCAGGGCAACAGGGCGCAGGCCGCCCCATCCTCAGGGAGCTGCGCTCTGGAGAGGGCGGCCAGTGACATCGAGACCAAGTCAGGCTGCCCAGAAAGTGATGAGACTGTGAGGACAGTGCAGTGGGGGCACGGCACGGCGCAGCGGGGACGGGGCTGCTCTGTCCTCCGGCCTGCTGTGTCCCGACGTCCTTTAGTCGTTGACTAAAGTACGTCGTTCTCGGAAGACTTGCCGTGTCATCCCTGAGCTGCACAGTGTGGTTTCGGTGTAGACACACTGTGTGCGGGGTTGGTTTTCTTGTTCTCAGCCGTTAGAGGTGCATGAGGTCTGCCTTGGGGTGTCCTTAGAAGAGGGAGCACAAGAGTGAGGGGATCAGGAATGACAACGAAGCTGGGGGGACACGGGAGGAGGAGCGGGGGGAATCAGAAGGAAGACGAACAAGATAAAACAGATCAGAGCACAGAGAAGAAAGGATGAGGGAGGGAGAGAAAGAGAAGCAGCCGCAGGACACTCTCCAGTGAAGGGAAGCGACGTCAGGGGAAGCAGCACCTAGTAGGTCTGCCGTTTTTGAGGGTGTTTTGTTTAGTTTGGTGGTAAAAATATTCTTTTTGTTGTCGCTGTCTTTTTCTTCACACTATCTACCTTATTCAAGTGGGAAAACCATTTACTGTTGGACATTCAGTAAGAGAAAATAACTCCCTATTTTACAAAGCGACGAGTCCACATCTGACCCTTTTGTGCCTGTGTTTCGACAATAGTTCCTTTCCTTCCCCTGGATTCTTTTCAACGTTTCTTAAGAAATCCTTTTTCTCTGCTTTTCCACACTCGGTTTTTTCCTGCCAGGACCTGGAAACTCACAGCCTTTCCGTTAATGCCGCAGTTCTCGAACTGTTTTTAGAAAAAAAAAAAATCCCAGAATCCTTTCATACTCTTAAAAATGATTGAAGACCCCCAAAGGAATTAGGTTCATGTAGGTTTTATCTGTCAGTATTTACTATATTAGACATAAATACTGAGAAACTGTAAAAACACCTATTTACGAATTTATTTAAAAATAAACCAATTACATGGTAACATTTTTAGGAAAAATGGTAATAGTTTCAAAGCAAAACAAAATTGAGTGAACATGATGTTGTTTTGCAAATCGCTTCAGTGCTGACTTAGTAGGAGACAAGGAATGCCCGTGGCGGCTTCTGCATCCAGGCCGCGTGACGTGGCCCGCGGTGGGTCCCCGGGCTCCCCTGTGCCCTGTGAGAACGAGGGCGGGCAGACGGGTGGCGTCCTCGCGCTCTGTGGGAACGGTCTGGACCCCGTGGACCCCCCAGTGAGCCGCACCCTGCGTCTGAGAGCAGGGCTGGCGCTGTTTCCACCGAATGTGGTCCCAGGGACCTCCCGGCGCCGGGCGCCGGGTGCTGGGTGCTGTCCCCCCTCGGTCCCGTGTCTTTGTCTCGGCCTTTGCTTTCGTCCCTTCAGCTTCCCTGATTCTTTTCCTTCCACTTCCCTCGTCTTTTTCTCAGTCTGTACTTTTTACTCCCTGTTCATTAGCTTCTCTGGGATTAAAGCAGTTCGAATCCTAAAACTTCACACCGCAAATAGTCTTTTAAAAATACGTCATCTGCTCGTTTGGGTCCCACGCTTGTGTTGTCTGTGGCACTCTGAGCTGCTCCTTGTAAATCCCTTCGGGGGGAGCGTTTTGAGTGCGTTTTCTTACTCTGAATTGAAATTTGAATTGAAATTTGATGTCTTACAGGTTGAGAAAGGTTCTTTTTAATGTACATTGACATGAGTGTTGTTTTTGAGATGTATCTTTAATCTTTTTTCTAGACAGATCTTTACATTTTATCGATGAAGGTGGTTTTTGCCTTTAAAAGTTAAAAGTTGGGAGTTGTAAAGACAAGTGCTAAGATTATTCGTTAATACAACCTTTAATTGGATGATTAAAATTTGTATAAATCTTTCTCGTGACGGTAAAATGATCAAGTTCACAGCTTTTGTTAAGCCGCGTTACGTAGAATTCTTTTAAAAGAATTTGGTGCGTCAGATACTTTAACAATTCTTAGTGTACCTGTCTGTATTTTCTATATCATCTATAAGCTGACGATTATCATGTATATTGTTGCTTACCTGAATTCTTAAATCTTTTCTGTCTCCACAGTCGCAAACGCGCCGAACCCCAAGTCTCTCGAGTCTCAACTCCCAGGACTCCAGCGTTGAAATCTCAAAGCTCACGGATAAGGTGCAGGCTGAGTATAGAGACGCCTACAGGGAGTACATCGCCCAGATGTCGCAGCTGGAAGGGGGGGCAGGCTCCGCGGCCGTGAGTGGCAGGTCCTCCCCGCACAGCGCCTACTACCTGGGCCCGAGTTCGTCGGGGGGCTCCATCCACTCCGGTCTGGAGCTGGAGAAGGGGAGGGAGGGCGACGCGAAGCAGGAGGACGGACGGAAGGCGTTCCTGATGAAGCGGGGAGACGGGCTGGACTACTCGTCGTCGGGGGTGTCCACGAACGAGGCGTCGCCGCTGGACCCCATCACCGAGGAGGACGAGAAGCCGGAGCAGGCGGGCGGCAGGCTCCTCCCGGGCCGCAGGGGCGCGGACCGGCCGAGCCTCTTCCAGACCGACCTGAAGCTCAAGGGCGGCGGGCTGCGCTACCAGAAGCTTCCGAGCGACGAGGACGAGTCCGGGCCGGAGGAGTCGGATCACACCCCACTGCTCAGGGACGACAAGGACAGGAAGGCGGACGGGAAGGAGCGGGCGCCCCAGTCCCCGGAGCACAGCGCCGAGCCCGTCCGCACCTTCATGAAGGCCAAGGAGTACCTGTCGGACGCGCTCCTGGACAAGAAGGACTCGTCCGATTCCGGGGTGCGGTCCAGCGAGAGCTCCCCCAACCACTCGCTGCACAACGAGGCCGCGGACGACGGCCAGCTGGAGAGGGCGAACCTCATCGAGCTGGAGGACGACGGCCACGGCGCCAGGCGGGGGCTGCCGCACAGCCTGAGCGGCCTGCCGGACGCCGCGGTGGCGCGCATGTCCATCTGCTCCGAGGACAAGAAGAGCCCGTCGGAGTGCAGCCTGCTGGCCAGCAGCCCCGAGGACAGCTGGCCCGCGTGCCAGAAGGCCTACAACCTCAACCGCACGCCCAGCACCGTGACCCTGAACAACAACAGCGCCCCCGCCAACCGGGCCGGCCAGAGCTTCGACGACACGGAGGGGCTGCGGGAGGCGCCCCCGGTCGCCCTGCGGCCCGCCTCCGGCTCCGGCGCCGGCGCCGGCTCGGCGGCCCTCCAGAACGAAAACCTCAAGAGCGCGGCGCACAAGCGAGGCCAGCGGGCGAGCTACGCGCGGCTGTCGCAGGAGTCCGCGGAGCTCCACGCGGTGGCCTCGTCCGAGAGCGTCGGCTTCGGAGAGGAGAGGGAGAGCATCCTGTGAGAGGGGCTCCCGGGGTGGACGGCGTCCCTGTGCCCCCGTGACAGCGCTGGCCTGGGCAGCGCACGGATGGCGTCACCTCGCACGTCGCCCACGGACGGTCGTGGGCGCGAAGGCCTTCGGGAGAAGAGACGCGCGCTGTCCGTCGCGAACGCACCAGGACGGGCGGCTCCTCCGCCGGCTTCCGTCGTCTCTGTCGTCGGAACCTTTCCCGGGACAGCTTGTCCGTACACCTGTCGTGGGCACACAGCCCCAGACGGGTGTTTCAGACGGGATCTGAGTGCGAATTGAAGATGGGTCCGACATATCGCATTAAACGTGAAAGATTTAATTTGTCAAAGAAAATAAAAAGCTCAAGCCCCCTTTTGTAGAACGTTCACGCATCAGGTGTCCGAGGGAAGATGCGGCGTTAGGTGAACCAGAAGCAGATTTTGCTCTTAAGAGTTAAAAAAAAAAAAAGCTGAGAATTGACAGAGAAGCCCAGAGACTAAAGGTAACTTGAGAACCAGTGCTCTACCATGTTAACTAGACAAATGGCTTATGAAAGCGTTTGAAAATTTTAGGTAGGAAATACACGATAAAGAGGACGTTAAGACGGATAAGAAAGTGAGTGCAGAGTGCAGAGAGCATCGCCCCAGTGACGGGGCCCTTCAGAGCGGCTGGGAGGGTGGCCCGCATGGAGGGGACATAACCTCCCTGTGACCTGGGCGCTCCTCTGTCCAGTCCCGGACCCGGCTTCAAGCACCATCCATCCACCTTCCGAGAAGCCACCTGGCTCGCTCCGTCACTTAAATTGTGTGCCCGCCTTTTTTTTCTTCGCCTGCCAATCAGAGAAATCAGAGAAACCATGCGTAGCGATAGTCAGCACTAAATGTTCGTGGATGAGAGAATGGGGAAGTTCCATCAGAGAGGTCAGCGACAATGGACAGCGGTGAGGACATATTTAATTAGGTAGAACCAAGGCGTTGCCTTCTATGCCAGGGCGGTTCATCTGCTCCGTCTGTGCCTAAGTCAGCACGTGAACGCTGGGGGAGGATCACGAGAGAGGGAGCACGTGGAGTTTAAAGTCGTAACGAAGCAAGGGGCGGAGAAGAGAAGACCCATGTGCTTTTTAGTTCATGGTGAGCAGAGTTGCGAGAATGAACAGCGTTTCCGTGTTCCGTGGCCTGGAGACGTGCCCTGTCGTCATGCGTGGACTCTTGTGCTGTTTTAACGTAGCTTGCTTATTTATGGAGAATTGATTGTGGCCGTGTATCGTCAGTCACGTGTGAGGCTGTAGCTGGTGGGATTGTAGGTTGTAATGACTGAAACTTAGTGTCCCATGTGTGATGGTTTTCACCTGCCGGCTTTTTATGAATGAATATGCTGAAGTTATCTACTTGACCAGTCATCGCATTAAATAGTTGCTCTTTTGAGTTTCGTTGCCTGGATCTTGAGTGTGATCTAACATTTTCATAAAATGCTTATGTTGCATGATCTTAAATGTTTTTACCTATTAAAATATGGCAGGATGTTATTGACATGTATTGAAATGCTAACATTTTCGTATTTCTCGTGTTGTTAGTGTGCAATGTTGTATAATTAGTAATTATTTCAGAGGCAATATTTCGTTCCTTTTCAGGTGGGTAGAGGCAGCTAAGTCCTGTCGTGTATTTAATACGGTTTGTGATGTTCACACGAGGGTACTAAGTGTACACGTAGATTCAGGAAAAATAAAAAACTTGCACGTTATTCTGACTCATGAATTTTTATTTGCTACCGTGATGGTGATTCACATTTTTATCACGAATAAAGAAGTAATTTGTGTGGTGGTGTTTTTTGCACGTCTGACGTTTGTTGGAGACGTTCGGGTTCACGTGGCAGCCGTGCAGCCGGCTCATTGTGAGGGCGTGGCGCTCGGGCCCCGGCCTGCTGACCGCGTGCCCAGCCCAGCTGACCGCGTGCCCAGCGCACGGCTCTGGGCCGTGCTTTTCTGTAGCTGCAAGAAGCGGGTGATCCAGACCCTGGGAGGGGTGTCCGTTCTTGTGTGAACATTCTGGACACGTTTGCTTTTTCCTGCTGTTCAGAAATTGACAGACCAGATGGGTTACTGAGTCACACCACCATCCCTTTGAGTGTGCGTGTGTGCGCGTGTACGTGCACGTGTGCGTGTCTATTTATAACATAGAGCTCAGTCTGGTTCGCACATGTGCAAAACTGCTTTGAGCTAGGTGTGAAACGGCAGAAAAATCAGTGCTATCTAGTCTTGCTCATTTTCTAGTTTCTGTGTCATTTGGAATCTCACCGTATTTTATAAGACATACCTTCGCGTTAAACCACAGATAGTGCTGTGCGTGTTGCGTGATACTAAGCCACATTCCCTGCCCGTGGCCGCATGCGGTGGACCCTTTCTGCGGGAGACGCTGGGGACCTAAATAAGCCCCTAGCATCTCTCAGTAGATGCAGCATCCACAGTGCCGAATGGTTAAGGGTCCACGCTCACATTCTGGGAAATTGAAGCATTCGTGACTAACGTTTTCATTAGTAACAGGAAAATTGCTTTTGTGCTATATTTTACATACACGAGTTTTACACAGCTGTCCGAATAATTTTAATTGCCTAAACAAAGGATTTTAGAAACGTTTTTGCTAACATTTTGATCTTAAATCGGGTACTTTAAATCATTTGCATAGTATAGTACTGCGGTAAAATATATTCGTAATCATGATCTTTTTTTCTTACAAATACTAGTCGTTAGAAAATATTTTTGAATGAAATTAAATCCTTTATTCTTGCTGAAATACTAGATGTAAACGGTTTTAAAATTACATAATTTTTGGTAGTTCCAGTAATTCTCGGCCTATTTAGAAGTATTCCAGAGTTTCAAAATCCCTGAATTCCTGGCTAACTCTTGATTAAATCAACATTAACTACCGGGAAAAGAGGGAACTAGAGGAATAAGCAGGTAACAGGGGAAGTGCAGTAAAAACTTTTTGGCAAACGCTCGAAACTGAATATCTGGGCTCCCTTATCCGCCACCTGACACTCGGCAGAGGGAAGAAAAGGCGGGGAGACTTTTCTGCTTGGGGTGGGGGTGGAGCTGGGCCGGCCGGGGTGGGCTGTCTGAAATGACTAGTATTTTTCATTTCCACGTTGCAGTACCCCCATCCTTCCCTCCCTCAGAATTTTAAGCATAGACGGTAATTATGCAAGTAAATTGGAAAAATAGACATTTCTATATAACATTTATATATAAAAGACACACTGGATGGTCTTTTACGCTCGTCACTTCAGAAAGGTTGAGAATCCTTGGTTGAGACAGATGAGCTAGAAAGAGAATTTAAAATCTTATATAATTTTAAACCCTTTCGTGCCTAGGAAGAAAATGCCATCCTTGAGATAGATAGCTCTTCAGAGGATCTGATTTAAACTAAGGTATGTAAAGCATTTGTCTTCACCTTCAAATAGATTGAAGCCAGCCGTTGAAAGCAGTTCTCACTGACGACAGAATCTGTATTCTGGCCACTTGAGGAAATAGAATGAAGAAAGACCTCAAATGATTGCTGGGAGCCTAGTGCTGTCACCTGCATGGCAAAGCTTTTTGAGTCCAATTCCTAGTAAAGCTCGGCCTGGGATTCCTGGGGTGCTGGGGTGACGAGTCCCTGTGTTGGGTGAACGGTGTCAGCAAGAGCTTCCTGGCCTGGGGGATGGAAACCTTTCTGAATGGGGGGCCTGGGGGACAGTATGGTGAGCTCTGCCCTGAATTTCCAGGGACAGTGAGGCACTAAGGAAATTTATAAGAAAAGGGTCGATCAAGAAGGAAGAGCAATCTAGACTATTGGCAGGAGGACGCTTTACAAGAAATGTCAGTGAGTTGACCTAAGTGAAGATGGACCAAAATTGACAAAAACAAATCACATAATACTGAGAAGTAAAGGCAGTGCGGCTGTTTCAAAGCGCACAGAATTCTTCGAATCGGCCTGTGGGGTCGCATCAGCGGTTAGTGGTTGATAAATGATGGATGGAATTGTCTGAGTGTAGGTGTGCCCTCGGTGGTATTTACACCCATCCTGCGCAGTATTAGTCCCCTTCCTAGTTTCTCCAGGATTGAACACCACGTGAAATAATACGCCCACTGGTTTAGTAGAACTCGAGTGGGTGAAATTTTACTTTTAGAAAGAATATGGAACTACACGTTCCACATTGTTCAGATTACGAAGCTGTTCGGAATAAGAGCATCTCGATCCCTGTCGTGTTCTAACGTTACCGTGTACTTCATGCTCCTCGACGCTGTGCTCCTTGGGGTGGCAGGGGCTGTAGGCCTTCGTGCCTGCCCGTGGGCGGTCCCCTGACTGTTCATGCCCCCCCGATAGGCTTTCTCACTAAACACGGGGTGCGGCGGGGGGTGCTGCGGCCATACAGTGAGTGACCCTGCCACCTGCGGCCAGTTCACCTCGGCTGGTTTTCTTCGTTCTCAGTGGTTGGTCAGTTTGCATTTGTTTGAACAAAATATTCTTTTTATGCAATTTTAGGTAAAAGCCCAAATGTAGAGCGAAAAGCATATCCATACACTCACATATAAGTAAACTGACATTTCATATTTTCTAGCATCTTCTTGGTCAACTGTTCAATAAAAAGTTAGATTGTTATTTTTTTTCAAAATTATCATAGACCCTGATACTCCCACTTTTTAAGATGTTTCTGAGAACTTACACTCTGCGTATTATACTTGATATGCAGTAAAACTTTTTGTATAAAAAAACTATTATTTTTTGAATTCTTGTTTTGCTTTCTCTTTTACCTGAATTCTTTTCACTGTTTTTTGTCTTAAGTTTTTTTTTTTTTCCCACGTTGCCATGCATTCATCCTCTTCTTACCATAAAACCCTCCTCAGAGGAGCAGAAAGGACAAGAACATCAGGACAGCGTTCAGACGAGACGCTGGGTTTCTGGCGGCCGGGGACAAGTGGGCTCAGCGGTCCCTGAGTGAGTGCACACGGTGTGCCTACACTTGGAGCATCCGCCCACAGATCCTACCCTGAGACTTAGAAGGACCGGGTTTGGAGGCCCCGGCTCAGCGCGAGCTGTGGTTTCTCCAGGCCCATCTTGATAAGTGCACGGGTGTGTTTTAAAATCCTCCTGTGTGCTTTCAGTCTTTTGTACAGTCTTCTGTGAGGTGCTTATCTTCCATTTGTAGAATTAGAGAATCGAATTGAAGTGGTTCAACTCTGCATTTTACTTTAGGGGACTGAACATAGTTACGGGTGTAACTTAGCTATGGGGAGCATGTTTTCTCTGGGCCCAAATCGGGGTGCATTGTTACACCGAGGATATTTAATGCCAGGACCATCCCAGGAAATCTGACGTGTGGGTGGACCCTGGTTCAGTTTTCCAGCCTCTCTCTTCGTAGGATTAGTGTTGGCATTGACCGACCTCATTCATTGCTCTCTGTCATTCCCTGTCCTAGGCTGACCACGCTGGTAAGTGTGACCCAGAATAAGCATGTTATACTCAGATGTTTTATACATAAATGAGCCAGTTGTGGTGTTTGAAACAATTTTTTTATTAACGTAGATTAACCAGTGTAACGACACCCCCAGATCTCATTGACTTGACACATGTGAAGTTTATTTCTTGTTCCTGTGACAGTGCGGTGTTGCCTGGGTCAGCAGAAGGACCCAGGGACCCGGCCGCCTCCCCTGCGGCCTCACCGGGCTCCGAGGACTCAGAGTCAGTGCCCCGTCTCCTGTATCCCGTGGACGCACAGGGGAGGACAGAGGTAAAGGACCGCACGTGGGACGTCTGTGGTGTCCAGGCCTGGACGTGGTGCCATCCCCACTTCCTTCAGCCTCCCCAAGTCACGTGGTCCTGCTGAGTGGCAAGGGAGGCTGGGAAATTGGGGACCAGTGTGCCCTGGTCGAAGCACAAACCTTTCGGTGAGTACGCAGCCGCCTGTTCCACTCACGTCCCGGGCGCGGTTATCCACGGCGGGTGAAGCCCAGGGACCCAGCCGGGTTGGCCTCTAACGGCGGTTAGTGCTTCCTGTTGCCATCGCTTTGAAATTGTACCTTGTGCACGGTTTTCACTCTGGCCAGGAGGCCTGGCCAAGTCAAACGCCGTGCCCCTGAGGATGGGTGTTAGGGGAGGGCAGTTTCCAGGTCACCCCTTCTTCTCACGCACGCGAGACGCTGCGCAGAGCTCCGGCGTGGAGCGGGCCACAGGGAGGATTAGCAAGGTGGAGAGCAGGGCAAAGGAGGACGCTGGACAAGCCCAGAGTGCCCTGCCCTGCACAGACGCTCAAACCATCCGGGATCTGCCCCGTTTGAAGACTGGATGATGACTATTTATAACCTCGGCTCTCGGCTGCTATGGAGCCTTTAAACTTTCTTCCTCCTGGGACAGTGACAACAGTGACTCTTGGTGGCTTCTCCTCGTCCCTGGCGGATGTGTCGGGACACGGCCCTGGGGGACTCCTGCCCTCCGCGTGGGGATCGGAGGTCGAGGACAAGCCAAACCTCCATGAGTGACCACGCCGGGCCAGGAACTACAGCGCCCGCCCTGAGGGGTCCGTGGGAAAACAGTTGTGTTTTTACACACGCTCTTCCGCATCCTCACTCAATGGACCACTTTCCAGGTTTTTCCTACCCGTTATCTCGTCAATTCCAAGATGCACATTTTTCACGTTTTGACTTTTTTGAAATACAGTTGATGGCATCGGTGGCAGCATTTTTTCCCTCAATGTTGCCAAAAGGGACAACGTATCCAAGAGTTGGCAGAGTCTGGCTGGGATTGATGAAACGTGTGTTAATACGTGGCGTGGTCACGCTCAATGGTATCTTTATCAACAGAACTGGGCTGGAGATGCGTTCTATTCCACCGACCCCTCGAATTCAATATTTTACATTGAACATTTGTTTGTTTTTTGTTTTTTCAGTTATTACTCATCCTGTATTTATTTTGGACATTTCAAGTATGGTTATACATTTATTGTAATAAAAATAGCTGACATTTATGTGACATATTTTGTGCCTGACGGTGTGCTAAGACCTCTAGCTGTATTAACTAATTCAGTCTTAACAGCTTCGTGACATCATTCCTGTCGTCGTCAGTTTGCAAATGAGAAATAGAGACAGAGAGGTGAAGTAATGTCCCACCGTCACACAGCTGCTAAGTGGCAGAGCCAGGGTTCACGTGCAGGCGGGGTGGCTCAGAATGCCCACGCCGCGTGTGTGTCTGGACTGTACTTTAGTTAGTTATGGGTGAGTCAGTTCTTGCATTTTTCTAGGCTACATTTTAATTTCGGTTTTGTTTGCTGTATCGTTTACTTGTTTTAAGATAGGGTTGGGGTCTCTGAAAGTGCTATTTGTCCATTTAAGAAAAGTAAAAATGTCTTTTAAAAACTTATGGTCATGTGAATTATCTCTCTAGAGAAAAAAGCCTTTTTTAAAACATTGAACATCTTCATTTCTACTCATTATTTTGGAACAGTGTTCGATTTGGGGTTAAACACCTATTGATTTTCTTTAATGTCCTTTGTCCCGTGATTATTCCTAGATTAACCTCTGCATTAAAGTTTGTCCATACTGTCGAATGTATTCATTTTATTTGCAGTCTTATTGTTATATACTTGCCTTCTCTATGTCAGTATTATCAACATTCTGTGTTAGATTATAATCCTAAATACCACTGTCTGTGTTTTTCTTTATATTCTGCATTTGGAGTGTTGATGCCTAATAAGTGTCAGAGGTCAGTAATATGCGTCTATTTAAAATTTATTACTGCAGTAGAAAGTTTTTCCCCAAAAATGATTCTGGTCACTGTCTCTTAAAGAGAGGAGAAAAAAAAAAGTAGAGAAAATAGGACTCTGTCTTTCACAGTGATGACTGATCACACGTCAATCGTAGTGGAGTGACAGTGGATTGAGATGGCGGTGGGGTGACAATTTAGTGTTTTACAATAATGTGCCTAATGATTTGAGTGCTTACTTGAGCCAGACACTGATATGAGCACTTCACATGGATTAACCCATTACATCCGGGCCAGCCTGTGTAAAGTAAATACCGTTATTGTCCCGAGTTCACAGCTAAAACATTGGCATTATTATTATTATTATTATTATTATTATTATTATTATTATTATTATCATCTTTATTTTTGGGAACACTGAAGATTCAGCAGTTTGGGGTGCACCCCCACCCTCGACCCCAAGGTCACCCAGCGAGGAAGCAGGACGGGAGAACCAGCCATGGGGGCCTGACTGCACATCTGAGGGTCGATGTCTGCCCGCATGACGCTGCCACCTCTCCCCACCGGCACCTGTCGCCGTCCTGCGGGGGCCTGTGCCGGCTCTGTTCCCGGATGCCCATGTTGGCGGAGCACAGGTCACACATCTGAGTCCTGGCGCTCGGCGGAAGGAGCCCCAGGCTCCCCACGGACGCTGTCACCTCCGTCCTCTGCCCCGTTCGCCTGAACCGCAGCCGCCTCCGCGCCAGGCGGTAAATGGGTCCAGAGCGACGGGCCGCCTGGACCTCTGAATCCTGTGCACCTCAGGAGGCTTAACCGCCCCCGCTGCCGGGCGCCCCAGAACTGACCGCAGGTCCGATGCCCGTGAACGTAACCCGACGACGAATGTGAACTTCGCAGGTAGGTGGCGCCGACGGGACGGTCACCGCGGGGTGACTCTGTGCAGCCCCCATGTCTACAGACGAGTGATCTATAAAGCAGTCACATTAGGACGAACATTTCTGTGCTACAAGGGACGGTTTGCTTTCACCCACACGGCAAGCTTCGTTTTGTCTCTGCCTTAGCTCAGGCCGCTGCAACCAAGCACCCAGACGGGGCGGCTTCTAAGCGACAGAAAGTCACGTCACTCGGTTCTGGAGGCTGGAAGTCCAAGATCGCATGCCGCAGGTCTAAAACCGGACTCAAGCTGTCCCCCCAGCCGGCTCTGCCTGCCGTGCGCCCCTCCCCGGCTCTGGTGCCTTAATCATCTCCATCACTCAGGCCCTGAGTTATCTCCGAGTTATCTCTGCCCCCTCCTCTTCCGTTCCCTCGTCCTGTCAGTCACCAAGCTCGTAGCTCTGCTCTGTAGTGTCCCTCCAGACCACCCTTTCGGGGTCCCTCTACCTCAAATCACCACCATCACTGCCCCCCACTTCTCCCCTCCTCCTAGTCCGCACACGAACGCCCACGGAGCCTCCAAAACCAGACTTAGTTATTTCCTACCTACCCGTGGAGACACCTCTCCCGTCACTCAAAGCATCAGCTCTGGTGACCAGCGATGGACATGCGGGGCCCTTCAGAGTATGGCCCCAGTCTGCCCCTGTGCAAACCTGTTTCTAAGCTGACGTTGTCTCCTTTACCTAGTTTCCCCAAATGTTACAAAGATCTTCACGAAACTCCTTATTTTTGTGAGTTTGTCCTCTTTTCTTCTCATACTGAAATGCTGTTGTGTCTTAGCACACGATCTTCTATCGAAAGGCCATTTATAAACTTATAAATGTATCACAGTCCATGGAAGTGTCCATTCGCGCCTTCCCGCCTGCAGCCACCACCCTATGCCAGGCACAGGGCCAAGGGCGGAACTTGAACTGGGTGCGTGGCATGTTAACAGAATTTATTAGCAAAAGAGCTGCAACCAGTTGAAAAATAACTCCCTCAAACATTTTAGGTAGATTTAATAGGTAATAGGTAATTAAGCATCTTATTGTGTAACTTACAGAAACAGCAGCCCTGAGCTTAGCTGAGTGCAGAACGCCAAAGGTTTCCAAAGAGATCTGGAAAGGTTCAAGCCTAACACCTTCATCTGTAAACGAGAAGATCAGACTCGGAGCGTTTGCCAGCACGTTGCGACTTGTTCTGACTTGCAGCGGCGTTAATCTCAACGTTATCTACATCTTGTTCCAGCAGCCTTAAAAAAAAAAAAGTACAAGAATGTGTTATTATGCTCTAGCTTAAGCGGAATTAAACATTCTTTGGAGCAAAGCATTAACATCCAAGATTCTGTGGAGCCACATTTTCCTGTAAAAATGTAAATACAGTAAAAGAGATGGGATTGACATGAAATGACAGCAGAAGGAAGAGTGTGGCCTTAACAATGATTCGTGCTTATGAAAAAGCTTAAGCGCTGCGAGGATGGCAAAGTGATGAGTATTGGGAGAAGGGTTACCTTTTGAGAGCAAATCTCATATTCTGAAGGGTGACTTGTGCACGAGGTAAGCCTCGAAAAATCCGCACAATGGATTTGAGTGACAAATGGAGAAATTGATGGCTTAGCCTTTGCTCTGGTCTTTCTAAGAAAACCGACCCCAAATAGCATGAATTTGAGAAAAGCAGTCATGGCTGACGAAAGGTGGTGTTTTCTCTGTGACCCAGAAACAAAGCGTCCAAGGTGGCCCTGGAAAATTACAACATTCCCGAGACACCCCAAAGCACACACGTCAGAATCACAGAGTCGCAGATGACGAGCGCCTGCTTCGCTCCTCTGCCATCCGCGGGGCGGCTCTCCTCGTGATCACTGTGCAACTCCTAGCATATCACTTGGAAGAGAAAAATCAATGACATTGCCCCACCGAAAGGTTTCTTGGCTCTTAAATTTGTACAAATAAAGACATAGGGATTGAACTTCATGGTGAATTCTGTCTCATTTATACAAAAGTTATCGATCCATGGATACTTAAAGTAATTAAAAAACCATCTCATTAGGGACTTATTTTCTATAAAATATTATCTTAATGTTTATGAAAATGTTTGTTTTGAATGATTTGTGATAACTGGGAGAACATTTATAAATTCAATATGTATACATATATGCATCATAGGGTGATAAATGGTTTTCAGACAGAATAAAATTATTTTGGAGGAACAGAATAGAAATACTGGTTCGTGGAAAAAAAGAAAAGAGGCAGACTTTTCTCTCTTGCAGAATAGATGCTTCTGTATTTTCAATATTTAACTATGGGTGATTATGGCTATCGAACTGTGCCGAGAGAATAGTGTAACGATTTTGCACGAAAATTTATTTTGCAGCCAGTTAAAAGTTCTAACAGAAATTTAGATGGCAACTTAAAAAGGGGTGAGCGAATCCATGGTTTATAAAAATCCTTTAAAGAGATAGGACAGACAAAAATGTTCGAAGGTTATAATTCTTAACTATGAGATGCCTTAGCTTTTCAGACTATGTCCAGGTTATAACTACTGTGTAAGGATCCCCCCAAACCAAATAGCGTAAAATAAAAACGATGATGTGTTATTGTAGCATATATGTATATATTTTTAGAAATCTTTTTTCCATCCTGCCTGGGCCCTGCCAGGCATGCCTGCTCTTGCTCGGGGTCTCACGTGCACCTGGGGTCAGATCCTGGTGGGTGCCTTCCTCATCACTGTCAGGTGGGTGATATGTCACCTGACAGGGCAGCCCTCGGTGGCACATGGTCTCTCTCTGCAGCTCGGGCTTCCTCACGCAATGGCAGCTCTGTACAGAGGGGCGCGTCCTGAGACAGGGAACCGGCAGAAGCAGCACCGCCTTGGACTTCACGGAGCGTCTCCTCCGTTGCATGCACAGTCCGGCCCAGGTCCACGGCGGGACACGGCCTGCAGCTCTCCCTGTAAGGTTCCGGAACAGCACGTGGGACCAGAGATATTTTTTTCAGCTGCTTTTGCAAAGCACGCACTGCCGCAGACCACTGCGGGGATAAGCAAGGCACCCGAGGGATGGGGAGGCAGCTCTGCCACCCGCTGGACGCGCCCTGCCTGGGTTCCGAGAACTGCTTCTCTTCCAGCGCAGGGGAAGGGGACCCCTCGCTTTGCCGCTGGGGAGACGGGGGGCTGGCTGGTGTGAGGCCGGCCCACGGCCCAGGCTGGGGCAGCACCGGGCTTCTCGGAGGCTCCGCGGCCCACGCAGCGACCCTAAGGTGAGTGTGGGGCGGGAAACCGTCTTGGCTGGAAATATTTGACATCAAGTAGATATTTTTCCTCCGCACCGAAGCCTTCAGAACACTCCTGGGATGTGACTGCCTCCATTTTTTTTCCCCCTCCAGCATGAATCTCTCTTAGTTGGAAAATGTCATTTGAAACTTACACCCTGACTCTAGCAAAAAAGATGTCAAAAATAGACATGACTTTCTTCTCAGACGCTGTCACCATCTCCCTTGCATATGGCCTCCTGCGTGCTTTTTTCTTTTTTTGAAATTTTGTTCCACAGATGATTTGGCGATGGGATCTCACAAAACTTGGGCTGTTGCTCATGACACAGAAAATGTTGAAATGTATCAAGATCTTCGATATAGACTATTCTCAGACTGCAAATCAACAGAAGGCTGGGGATTCAAGTCCCTCGTCTTTATCTGTCGAGGGATCACACAGAAGCTACCGCCGTCCTGTGCAGAAATGCGTGCGAACGGCCCACACATCAGGATCTGGTCCCTTCGTCTCCTTCTACCAGTCACTCGCGCTGGAAGGGTGTCACTCAATCGTGAGACGGAAGAACACTCTCAGTTGTGTCTATGATGAGTTTCCGATAAGTAAGATATTTCTCCCGAGAGGAGCTGCATGCATATTATAGCTGGCGGTGGGGTGGGGGCTGGTTGGTGAGGGGTGGGGGAAGAAACCCTGAACTTCATCCTTGGCTGTTACACCTTGCCGTTCCATTTGTCATTAGAATAATCATTTCAAGTGCAAAAGCATTTACTGTATGGTTTAATCTATCTACCTACGTATCTATCTATCTATCATCTATCTATCATCTATCTATCTATCATCTCTACCTACCTACCTATCTTCTGTCTGTCTGTCTGTCTGTCTGTCTGTCTGTCTATCTATCTATCTATCTATCTATCTATCTATCTATCTATCTAATCATCTATCTACCTACCTATCATCTATCATCTATCTACCCACCTATCATCTATCTATCTATCTATCTATCTATCTATCTATCTATCTATCTATCTATCTAATCATCTATCTACCTACCTATCATCTATCATCTATCTACCCACCTATCATCTATCTATCTATCTATCTATCTATCTATCTATCTATCTATCTATCTATCTATCTATCTATCTAATCATCTATCTACCTACCTATCATCTATCATCTATCTACCCACCTATCATCTATCTATCTATCTATCTATCTATCTATCTATCTATCTATCTATCTATCTATCTATCATCTATTATCTAGCTAATCTATCTGGCCTTTAAGATATGCCAAAATTATCCCTGACATTGTAGAAGTGGAAATATTATTGACCTCACTTCAAGGTTCTGCTTACCGCCAGGCACGTAATCAGCTGGGAGTCACAGCTGGGGAAAGTAAAATGATCTGACGAGTTATGATGTCCTGTGATGTGTGCTTGCTTAATATGCTATTTTGTCCTGGGTTAAAAAAATACACAACTTACGCATGGTCTAGCTAATAAGTGTGAAATGCACTGGCTACAACTTAGGAAGACACAGATAAAGCATTGACGTCTAGACATCTCGGCAGCTGGGGAGATGGCAGCTGAATTCCTTGAGTGAGCGTTTCAGTGGTGCAGCGAGTTGGGCCCCGAGGAGTTACGCAACCCGAATCGTCCCTGCCATTTCCGCCACCTGTTTCGGAAGAGCTGCTAAAACGGTGGCTGCGGTGGCGTTAGCGGCTTCCTGCTGGCAGGACCTGGGGTACGGCTCCTGCTCGGAGCGTGGGGTCTCTTCTGCTCTGCACCAGCAGCGAGGGAGCCGGGACCCCAGGTGGGCCCTGCTCCCCGCCCGCCCCACACCCCAAAGTTCTTAATAAGAGGACCTTGCGCAGCCACCGTCCAAGATGGCCCGAGCGACCCCCGCCTCCTGGCGTTCACACCCCACACCCTGTGCCCCCTCCCACTGGACCAGGTTGGTCTCTGTGACCTGTCGTGGTCGTATGTCACTTCTGAGGACTGTAGCTTTCGTCTTAATCATTCTCTCTGTGCCTCCCTCTGGGGGAGCCAGCTGCCACGTTGTGAGCGGCCCTACAGAGAAGCTCACCTTTGGGCAACAGCTGGGCAGGGACAGAGGCCTGTGGCAACCACGTGAAGGGGTTTGGAAGCCGGTTCTTCAGTGGGGACAGGCCCAGAGGCGAGAGACCCCGATCCCGAACCGTCCAGCCGAGCCCCTCCCGGTTCCCGACCCTCAGAAACTGTGCAAGGCACTAAATATTTGTTGTCTTAACCTACTTAGTTTCAGGGTCCGTAGTGATGCAGCAACATAGAACATAATACATAACCCCAATTCTATTTCCGGTCCAAGACTTGGTGAGCTTTTGGGGTTTCATGTCAAGGAGTCCACTGAAGTAGCAGGCGTTGTAGGGCCCAGCCAAGCATTTAGCCAGGGAGCACAAAGTTGTGAGGTGGGTATAAAGAATCATCTAGCAAGCTGAACAAGTCCTTTGCTTTAGGATGATCCTCAGAAGTCGCTTGTCAGGCGCAAAACTGCGGCTCGACAAACTCGGCCAGAAAACTTCCTTAGTCGAGACATTTTTAAATCCAATTGACTCAACCAGTTTGGATTAAATTTAAATTTGAGATTTCTCACTCCTTTAAATATTTTACTTCAGGGGATTAAAGTTTCAGTTGACATTTTTTTTTTTTAATGCGTATTTTCTTCCCGGGTTGGCTTTGGCGAAACCTGGTAAAATTAGAACGTTACGAGTGGCCTTTCCCGTTTCCTCGCTCGCAGTCTCTCTGTCGGATTTTATTTTTTTGAGACACGAGAACTTGGAAGGAATGTGTGAGTTTTTAAGAACTTTCTTCCAGAACCGATGCGACGTATTTAGCAGACTTTATTTGGAAAACAGAACGGACAGCACGGTCTCCAGGTAGGAAATTGTTGGCGAGTCGCATCGTGTCCTAAAGGGTGGCGTCGGCCGCACGTGAGAACGAAGACTGTCTGTCCTCTGCTCAGGACCGTGGGAGGGGAGGGACGGAGGGACGGAGGGATGGCACATGTCTCGGCCTCGTGAAGGTTCTCTCCGCTGGCCGATGGTGCAGCTCGCCACCGGTGGCCTTCGCCGTGGCACACTGGCCGCCGAGCCAGGTAGGGGCGTCCGGTTGCTCTACAGGTCAAGGTGAATCTCACGGGGTGCCGGGCCGTGCCCCCCCAGCCAACACAGCACTGTTTCTTTCTGACTTCCTTACCCCGAACGTTGGCAAACGCAGAGCGTGGCCATGTGCCACCGCCCAGCTGTGCCTGTCTCATCTCAATAAGGCAAGTATTTTAAGGCGTCACATCACCTCACCTGTAATATATTTCAGTGTGCGTCTTGAAAGAGCAGGGTGGTCTTCGGCCACACCACCCTGAGCACACCCGATCCCGGCTGATCTGGGAAGCTAAGCAGGGTCGGGCCTGGTTAGTCCTTGGATGGGAGACCACCTGGGAAGACCAGGTGCTGTAGGCGTAAAAAATAATAATAATAATAATTTTAAAAAGCAAGGTCGTTTTCTTACGTAACATAGTACCCGTTTCACAGCTAACAGAACGAATCCTTTGACATCGTCTCATGCCCCGTCCTCGTTTGGATGTCCCAGGCCATTTAAAACAGTCGTCCTTTTAGAGCTTAGGGATACGGACAAGGCCCACTCATCATACTGGGCGGTTATATTTCTATGTCTCTGTAAGCGGTCTGAACCAGGGGCGGCTCTTCCTCCCCCTCTCCGCCCTGCCCTCCTTCAGTGCCGCTGACTGTGGACCAAGCCGGGTCCCTTGTCCCCTAGGAAGTCCCATTCTGGACCTGTCTGCCACCTTCCCCTTCCGTGCGGTGTCATTTCACTCGCTTTCTCTCCTGCTTCTCACGGACAAGACGTCACATAGAACAGTGTGACGTTATTTCAAACAGTTCTTGAAAAACATTTTTCCCCCCTAATAACGCATCACAAGCGATGCCGTGTCCTTCTGCCTGTAACACACCGGAGGGCGTCCAGCGATCCAACGCGTTGTCCAGTGGGTCCCTACAACTCTGTGAACGACATCGATGCTGGTTTTGTGTGCTTAAGGCCATCGGACCACTTCATCTGCGAACTCCTCTGTGCCTTGTGTCGTCGGACTTTTTCTTCTCAGTTACGGGGACCCGTGTGTGTGCGTGTGGCACGTCAGCTTGACCGAAGGCTCGTCTGAGGTTCGAGGTGAAGTGGCTCGCTTGCTGCGCTGTGCGCCCCGCCCCCCGTTCCCACGGCCACCAGGGAAGTCTGCCCTGCGCGCTGGACTCTCTCCTCCCTGTCCCGTGTCTTCTGCCTCAGCATCACGTCCGTGGTACCCGTAGCTCCCTGCGCTGTGTTCTGAGTCACTTCCTCAGACCCGTCAGCCAGCTCGTTAATTCCCCCTCTAGCAGCTTAAATGCTTTTTATTATTATTATTATTGCTGTAAGAACACTTACCCTCCCCCCTGTCGTTCAGTGCCCAGTTCGGTGGCATGAAGTTCGTCGCAGTGCGGTGCAGCCACCCCTCCGTCCTTCTCCAGAACTGTCACCTGGCGGGACAGAAACGTCACACCTGCTCAGCGGTTCCTCCTGTTCTCCCTTCCCCGGCTCCTGACACCCACCCCCTGCTTTGGGCCACAATGATTCCGACCGCTCGAGGGACGTCCTGCGTGCGAGTGGGGTCCTCTGCATTGGGGTGCCGCGGCTGGCTTCTTCCACTTGGCATCGTGTCCTCAGTGTCCCCACGTGCGTTACTGCGTGTGCCAGAACTTCCCTCTTAAGGACGAGCGATATTCCACGGTGTGTACACGCCGTGTTTTGCTTATCCGTTCCTCTGTTGATGGACACGGGGGTCGCGTCCGTGTTCGGCTCTTGTGAATGACGCTGCTGTGAACGTGAGTGCCCTTCCCTTCCCTCCCCTCCCCTCCCTCCCTCCGTTCCCCTCCCCTCCCCTCCCTCCCTTCTTTCCTTCCTTCCTTCCTTCCTTCTTTCCTTCCTTCCTTCCTTCCTTCCTTCCTTCCTTCCTTCCTTCATTCATTCATTCTTTCCTTCTTTTTTATAATAACCATCCTGCTGGATGGAAAGTAATATCTTATTTTGGTTTTGATTCCTATTTTCCTAATGATGACTGATGGTGATCATCTTTTCATGTTTTATCGTCCACTCAATTATCTTTTTTTGGAAAAAATACATATTCAGGTACTTTGCCTGTTTTTAAACTGGGTTATTTGTTTTGTGGTTGAGTTTTAGGAGTCCTCCGTATACTCTGAATATTAATCCTTCATCGGGTATATGGTTTGCAAATATTTCTCTCATTCCATAGATTGCCTTTTCCCTCTGTCAATAGCGTTCATCGATGGCACGGTTTTAAATTGTCACGAAGTCCAGTTTGTCTCTCTTTATTTTTGTCGCCTGTGTCTTTGGTGTCCTATCCAAGAAATGACTTCCAAATCCAATGTCGTGAACCTTATGCCACGTGTTTTCTTCTAAGAGTTTTATAGTTTTAGCTCTTTTGGGTCTGTGATGCATTTTGAGTTCAGTTTTGTGAATGGTACTAGGTAAGTGTCAACTTCATTCGTCTGCTTGCGAATATCCTGTTTCTCAGCATCTTTTGCTGAGAAGACTGTCCTTCCTCTACTGCATGGTCTTGGCGTCCTTGTTGAGGGTTTATGTCTGGGCTCTCCAGTCTTTTCCATTGATTAATATATCTGACCTCATGCTAGGACCACGCTGCTCTGATTAATGTAGCTCTATAGTGCATTTTGAAATCAGGAAGTGGACAATCTCAAACGTTCTTTTTCAAGATTGTTTGAACTATTTGGGCTCCCTTAAGAGTCTATATAAACTGTAGGATGGATTTTTCTATTTCTGCCAAAAAAAAAATAATCTTTGGGATGTGACAGGAATTGTACTGGCTCCGTAGATGGCTTTCGGTGGTATTGATATTTTAGCGATGTTAAGTTCTGTGATTCGTCTTTCTGCTCGTTTATGTCTTTTAAAATTTATTTCAGCGATGTTTTCTACTTTTCATTGTGCAAGCCTGTCACCTCCTTTGGTTAAGTGAATTCCCAAGTATCGCTTTTGATGCTATGGTTAATGGAATTGTCTCCTAATTTCCTTTTCAGATTGTTCATTAATTCGTGTGCGAAAATGCTCCATTAGTTTTCAATCTGGGTTTTAACCTTTTCTTTGAGTTTCCGATTTCAATAACTACATCTTGTGAATTTATGTTTTTCAATTAGCTCTTTGATTCCTTGCAATCATTTCAGTCGTCCTTACTTTATAGCCTTTTCTAGTTCTTCGGTTTCTAAGCTTTCCTTTCCACGTCTCTACTGATACCTTCTCTGAGGGCAAACTGTTTTTCAGTAGTTTAAAAAACTTTTTAAATTTTAAACTTTCTTTACGGAAGCTGTTAAATACGGGAATTGTGTGAGGTCCGTATCGAGGGCTTCTCTCTGCAGAGAGGTTTTGCATTTGTTACTGTAGAATGTTCTGGGGATATCGCCCATCAGGAACCATTCATATGTTCATTTACCAGCATTAGAATTTCTCAGAACAGCTGGGGAGCAGTATTTGAACCTCCATTTGCTCGGAGGGAAGATCTACAGCTTTGCATTTGCAAGGAAGTCATTTCTTTCCCTATCCTGAGCTCAGGCCCACAGCCGGGCTTCCTGGGCTGGTGAGTGGTGCTTTTCCTCGTCTATGCTTTCCCTGAGCTTGTGGGCCTTCGAGGGTTCTGCGTGGTGGTCTCAGTTCCAGCGCCCCGCTCCAGGTCTTGTTGGGCGCCTGCCCCTAGCTCGCTGAGAGTGGCAGCCAGCCTCCCCCAGGACTGCCACTGAAGGTGCACGCTTGTCACTCTGCTTCTCAGCTCTCGCTCCACGCCCCCAGCAGAGTCCCTGACATCCTCGCCGTCCCGGGCTGCTCGTCGTGGGCGCTCGCGAGCTCTGTATCTCCAATCGGACGTTCTGTCTCCGTGGACCTGGTTTGTCTATCCACTGATCGCCGTGTGCCCTCGGTCACGCGCTCCACATCTCCGAGCCCAGTTTGTGGAGAACGGGGAGACTGCGTGTCTGTCCCCCTCCGAAAATTGATCCATGCCGTGGAGAACGAAAACAAAATGTGAGCCGACCCGCACAGTTATCGTTTGAGGTGAGTGCGACCTCGATCCCCAAACCACCAGCTAAAGATGACACAAATCATAAAACCACAGCTCCGTTTCGTCCTCAGAAATTCCGCGTAAAATAGTGGCTGACAGAATGCAGCAGCGTGCACAGAGAGTCGTGATACGTGATTTACTGCAGAAGTGCAAGGCCAGGCTCGCATCAGGAAAGTCAGTGTCATACACTAGAGAGAGCATCATTAAATACACTCAAAATATTTTACCACATAGACCCTCGAATTATGATTTAAAATCCGCCCCCCCCCCAAACCCCATAACAATCGAAAGGTTCTTCCTAAAATTGAAAGACTATAGATTCCAAGGAATTCCTAGAGCTAGGTCATACGTGATGGAGAAAGTCTGACCGGTCCTCATTAGGACCTGGGCTAGGACAGGGATGCCCACTCTCCGCTCTGGTCCTTTAACATAAAGATGGTCACTATTATTAAGCAGCTCAAAAAAGTTTTTTTTTTTATTATTATTTACACCTACAGCACCTGGTCTTCCTAGGTGGTCTCCCATCCAAGTACTGACCAGGTCCAACCCTGCTTAGCTTGTGAGATCAGATATCAGGCTTGTTCAAGGTGGCTCCACTGGGGAGTGAACCCAGGACCTTCTGCATGTAAAGCAGACGTGCTAACCGCTAGGCTATGGAACCACAGTCTCAAAAATTTTTAATTAAACAGAACCTTAAAGAAAGAGAAGGGAAAATGTTCTGGCTTTTATTTACGTTCACATGCCATTTTTTCCCCCCACAATCTAATAATAATGTTTGAGGCCAGAGACCATATCTGATGCATTTATGAAATCCGGGACATGACCTAGCCTGGCCTTGGAGGTGGACACTAGTTTGCCCAAGGGGACCCTAAGTTGTGAACTAGAAAAGATGAGATGAGATGAGATTCACGTGTAGAAACAACTGTACGCATGCCCGAGGGGTAATCTCTCACGATGGCATCATTCATTTGCAGAAGGCTGGCTGTCCCAGGCGTCGTCTCCCCTGATGCTCCAGCTGGTTGCCCCCCGCCCCCGGGTCCCAGCCCCCAAGCCCCGGGCCCTCGAGGACCCCGGCCGGCGAGCCGCCTTCCTCGCTCCGGACAGCAGGTGGCGCCCGGCCTCCACCGGCCGCCCCCGAAGGCGGTCCCGCTCCCGTGTGACCAGTCCCCTCCGAAAGGAGCCGCTTTTCCTCGACGCTGTCGCTGCTCTGGGTCCTCGCGGAGGCGCTGCAGGCGGTGGCGTTCCCAGGGACGGCGCAGGTGGCGGAGGGGGCCCCGCCCCGCGCGCACGGCGCCCCTGGGTGCGGCTCGGGCCCCTCGCCCCTCGGAGCCCACCACGCGCGGGTCCCCGAGGCTGGGGGCGATGGGGGGCTGGGGTCCGTGTCCCCGCGCGTCACCCTCGGAGGAGCGGACAGGCGGGGGTGGGGACAGCGACAGGTCTCCGCGCTTTCCGCCCGCCGTCCCCACGGGGGCCGCGCGCGGGGCGGGCTGGCGACAGGTGGCTGGGGGCCCGGGGCCAGGTCCGAGGGCGGCCCGCGTCGGGAACGGCGCTCGCGCCCCGGGGGTTATGATTATCAACAACAACGACGGCCGGGTCAAGGCACGTGGTCCCCGGGGCGAGCCCGGGGTCCGGGGGGCGCCCAGGCCGGCTCCCCGCGGGGACAGAGGGGCCCGGCCACCCCCGTGGTGGAGCCCGGGTCATGGCCGGAAGCCCCGCCGCCGACAGGCCAGACGCGGCGGCGCCTCCCGCACACCTGCCGGGCTGGTGGCCTCAGGTGAGACACCTGTCCGGCCCGCCTGCCCGCCCCCTTCCCCCTCCAGGACCCTCCCACCGCCGGCCGGCCTTCCAGAACCTGCCAGCCTCCCACACCCGGAGGAGGAGCCGGCTTCCAGCGTGAGAACATCCATCTACGTCCGCAGGTGGATTTTCAACACTTAGGTCTGTGTCAGCTACGCATTTAAAGCAGGGCCCAAATAGTGCTGTGACGCCGCTGATATTTTCCTGTGACTTGAAAGGCCTTTCTCCTCTCCCTGCCTGTTGTCCTTCCCTGGGCAGGCCAGGGGTGCAGTCAAGGGTGAAGTGTGCTGTAACAGCCACCTGTGCTGGAAAGTGGCCCAGGCCCAAGCCCTGTCTCCCTGCGGCTGGCCGAGCTACAGGTGCAAGAGGGCTCAGGGGAAGCGGCCAGGTTGAGCCCTCAGGGCACGAGCCCAGCTTAATTCCCATGGGCAGCCACCAGAAGCAAGGCGTGACGCTGGGAAGGGTCCCTTTGCCCTGCCCCTCAATCTTATGTGAGTTCTACGGGCCCGTTTCTCTTCCGATGAAGTTTCATTCACTCCATCAGTGTTTCAAGCACCTGTCCGTCAGGTAGAGCTTCCCAGACTCCAGCTAACTCCTAGGAGTCCCGGCCAGGACGCTCCTTCCCGATTGGAAGAGCTGAGCGGCAAGGCACAGCCCTAATTGTCCCTGATGGACTCAGGGAAACGTTTGTTTATCATCTTCCCAGTCCTGCGCACCCATCTGATAAGACTGTCTGCACACACAACACAACCTCCAGGGCTCAGAGGGACGAAGACGGGGTTAAAGGAACAGAGAGACAAGACAGGGAGAGAGCGATCTGAAAAACCATCCGGAATTCCGATGTTGACTTCAGACATGTTTTATTATCATCTTACACAGTCTACATAAATTGGAACTTGTATTGACGTGGGTTCAGTTATAACATAGCATTAGTAAAAAATCAAAGCACTGGTCCTCTGAAATAAAGCAGGCAATCACCACTCAATAAACACACTCGATTTATTTTGTATAAAAGGGTTACGTTTACAACTAAACTTTTATAAAAAGTTTAGCGTGAGTTAAGTACATCATTACACTTTGTACGCAGAAATATACATCTCTGCCACTATACAAGAAAACTCTAGTTAAAGAGTTCACAAGGTTTCACTCAATATATATATATATATATATTTATATATAAATATATACACAGCATTCAGTAGGCTTGCGTCAAAAGGTAATCTCTGACCAAAAGACTTCCTTTAATTAAGTAACTGAACACTGGATCCTTCTGGTATTCACGCTCCACCTTTGAAAAAAGGCAAAGTCTGCTTACATTGGGCAATTCCTTGTGATTTTTTAACGTTTTCGCTCCCCATGGTGGGAATAGTATATAAAGAAACCTTCCAACTGCAGAAAGGGCATTAAAAGTCTTTTTCATAAATAACGAATATCACAGTCCAGGTCAGAGAAACACTCTGGGGGAAGATGATCTGATCCTTAGTTTTGCTTCCATTTTTTTTAAAAAGGTCCATTCAAGCTCGCTGTCCTCCTTGCGAAATGGTTGAAAAATAAGTTTCCGTGGATTTGTTGTTATTGTGCAAAGAGGAAAAAAAAACAGTCACAAACACCTGCAAAAAATTGAGAGAGAGAGAGAGAGAGAGGCAAGTTTAGAACGTAACCTACGGGCAGAGGCGGGCAGCAGCCCGGCGCCAGAGGAAGCCACAGTTTTAACATTTAAGCAAACACTCCAAAGATTGGGCAAAACCCTGGCGTCCAGATGCAACACACACAGCTGGCCCCGACAGCGCAAATTAAACATTAAAATAGCAGAGGCCCAAGGGGGAACTTCCCGACGCCATCTCCGACTTGGATCCCCAAACAGCGGGGCTCACAGGCGCCAGTCTGCTGCTTGCGAGGGTTCTTTGATTGAAAACAGCCCTTTCGTTTAACAGATAGGGAAGTCTCAGTCCCCCATCACGGGGGCTGAGGCACAGGGTCGCCGCGTGCGCGCGCCGCGGGATCCCAGAGTTTGGGGGAAGGAGGATCCCTGAGGAATTCGTGGCGATAAGATTAATGACACGGAGGGTAGCACCACATAGTACCAGAGCCACCCCAGAGCGCTGGCCAGGGCGCTGCATTCGACAAAAGCAACACACTTCCCCCGGCCACCCTCGGAGGAACTCATGGGCATCCTTTTTTTTTAAAAAAAAAAAATTTTATTATTTTTAAAGGAAAATGACGTGTGATCTTGAGTCACCAGAGCTGGAAGCCCTTTGGCTGCCTAGCACACGTAAGCAAAGTCCGACCTGCAATGCGTGGAGGTATTTGTTCATTTATTAAACCCATTTTTTTTTTTTGCAGATACACAAATACCTGCACACATGAAAACACACACACACACACACACACACACACACACACACACACACACACACACACGAGCCCGCACACACTCTCCCAGGGGCAGTTTAATTTAATCCCCGGCAGCCCCAAGCAAACACTCACCATTGCTTCAGCCACAGAGCGCTTTGCTGTCATTTGACATGAACTCGGAAGGGAATTCGGAAGCCTGCGGGAGAAAGGGGATAAAAGGCAGGGCGTTAGAGGACCTCACGGGGACAGCGCGCCTCTCTCTGTCTCTCTCTCTCTCCCTCCCTCTCCCTCTCTCTCTCTCTGTCTCTCTCTCTCTCTCTCTGTCTCTGTCTCTCTCTCTCCCTGTCTCTCTCCCTCTCTCTGTCTCTCTCCCCCCTCTCTCCCTCTGTCTCTCTCTCTCACTCAAAAGTCGTCCGCGGAACGTCAAGTTCCACTGACCACGTCCGTGCGATACAGTTCAGATCAAAGACACACACACACACACACACACCAACGTCCCAACTCATGAGCGGTTTCACGCAGGTGTTGGGAAACGTGGAGTTGAGTCAATAGCGCCTCCTGAGTCGCCGGCCGCAGCCGTCGGGACAGCGGGCGTGCGCGTGGCGGCCCCTACCTGCAGGGACAGGATGCTGATGTCCGTGTTCAGCGTGGTGAGCGGCGTCCGCGACGCCTGGCTCTGGCCGGCCCGCGGGCGGTGCAGGGTGACGAGGGCCGCGTGCGAGTCCAGGGCGAGCTGCAGGTCCAGGATGTAGTCAATGACGTGCTGCAGGATTTCCATCCTGCTCACCTTCCTGTCCTGCGGGATGCTGGGCACCAGCTCCTTGAGCTTGGAGTAGCAGTCGTTCATGTTGTGCAGCAGGCTCAGCGGGTCGTCCGCCGCGGTTTTGCTCCGCGAGATGCCCAGGCTGGGCTCCGAAAGGCTGCTTCTCCGAACGGACCGGACCGGACTGAAGGCTTTCATGCTGCACCGCGAGAGGAGGGAGGGAAGGAAGGAAGGAAGGAAGGAAGAACGGAGAGAGCAGAGCGGGAGAGGGAGCTCAGGCCGCCGCCTACGGAGCTGCCGGCGCTCGGCACCGCGATGGGTTCAGAATGAAGCGGGGAAGCGCGGCGGGGCGGCTTTTATGGGCCTCCGCCGGGGCCCCCCCACGAACCGGCTTCCCTGCGTTGCCATTGGTGGAGGCGGTGCGTCCATCAGGCCGCGCGGGCGCCCCATTGGCAGGCGAGGACGCGGAGCGAGCGCTCGGTGCTTCCGCGTTCGCGGCCAATCCGCGCGGGGTGGGCGGGGCGGGCGCGAGCCCAGCTGGGGTGGTAAATAGAGTACAGTAAGCGCGGGGCGGGAGGGGAGGAGGGAGGAGGGGAGGGGAGGGGAGAGGAGAGAGAAAGGGTGGGGGAGGGGGACCCCGGGAATTTAAATGGGCATCTTAATTCTAATTGCAACTGCCAGGCAGGACCCTCGCCCTAGGGTGTGCTCCGACACCTTGGAGCTCTCTCAGCAGTCCTAAAATCACAGCGATTGGGGCGGGGGGCGGGCAAGTTCTGCACGCGAGAGGGCAAGCCACAGTTCCCTGCGACCCGGGGAATGTCATCAAGACAGAAAGCATTTCTGCAGAAAGTGAAAACGCAAATAAGTTTGCCATCGACATGGGACGTTTGTAGAGTGCGGTCTCTTCAGAGAAGGAACAGCTACGTGAAAAAAAAAGAAAAAAAGCAACACCTACGCGCGCATTCAGCGGCAGGTTGAGTGTGGGATCTTGCAACCCCGAGCAACGCGGGAGGCGTTATTGTAAACTCAGTAAAGAGTGCACACTTATTGGAAGCCGTGCTGATCGCTGAGGAGCTGTGAGAGGCAGGACGCTCGCAGGGTTCCTGTTCTAGAACAAGGCAGAACTCTTACAATGATCCTACTAATCGGAAGTCATTAGGGGAATTTGCATCTCGAAGCTGTGTACACTGCCCTGAGGCTGGGGTCTGTGCCCTGCGGGGTAGGTGGCAAAGCGATGATTAATTATGCACAAACCGTGATTTCGGGTGTCACATTCGAGCACCTACAGTATTTTTAAAGCTTTGTGACAGGTAGGTGGCCCGAGCCTTTGACTGACACCTTCTCACGATTTAAACAGAAAAATTCTGTCGCGTATGAGGTTTGGAATCTTTCCAGCACTAGTGCTGGATGCAGCTTTTTTTTTTTTAATCTTTAAGAACTCATTCCTGCCATCTAAATTAAAAAAGAAGTTTGCTGCTATTTACTCACATACTTTTCAGCTCATTCACACAATTTCAGTTTAACCGAAGACCACAGTAAATCAGTTGTGTTTTGAAAATCATACTTCTCTAGAATACAATCACCTGGAAAGTCTGAGAAAATATAATTTCTTTAAGCATCTTGTTAATTTTTTGTCCCAGTCTCCATCTCCCGTGCATTAAAAGAGAGAGAGAGAGAGAGAGAGAGAGAGAGAGAGAGAGAGAGAGAGAGAGAGAGGGAGAAAGGGGAAAAGGAGAAAGGGAGAAAGGGAGAAAAAGAAAGAAGAGAGAAAGAGAGAAAGAGAAAGAGAAAGAGAGAGAAAGAGAGAGAGAAAGAAAGAAAAAGAAAGAAAGGAAAAGAAATAAAGAAAAAGAAAAAGGAAGGAGACAGAACTGTAGAAAAAGCAAAGCTTAACAACAGGGAAACAGTATTTTTCCCTTCAATTAATGATTAATTCCGCAGCTGGCGGGCCAGCCTTGTGTCTGCTCCAGGCTTCTCTTTAGGGAGGCAGAGTTGGTGCTGAGGTGGATGTCACTTTCAGAAAATCCAGCTCGTTGTCCTGGAGGGTGGAGGTGGGTGGTTCCTGACCAGCAGAGAAATCTGCCGCGGGCCTGGTCCTGCAAACCCTGCCTGCATCTCCGTTCCTCACTGTCCAATTAGCAGCGTCTCCTCTGCTATTAAGTCTGGAAATGATTTCATACCCAAGTCCTCCACAGTTCGAGCCTTTTGATGTACTTCGTGTGCATGTGTTTCTGTCACATACGTGCCACAGTGGAACAGATTTTGTTTTGACACTATTTTGGTTCATGATGTGATACTTCGACTATTTTACAATAATAGCCAACGTAAACAAACATCTTTGGGATTCTCACATTATTACTTGTGATTCTTGGACATTGCGGCTCTGAGATACTGACGCATTCCTAGCTTTTTCCAAGGACACCGTATGTTAACATCCGTGCCAGCCTCATTATCCATCCCACCAGCCAGGCTCCGGGCGAGTTGGTAATGAGCTAGTGCAGTATTTGACACACTCGCGAAGTTGATTCAGGCAGTGCCTTCCCGCATGATCTTTTGTGTACCCTGATGTCGTAAGATCGCTAAATATGGTGAAAATTTGCTGGTGTTTCTTTCCTTAGCTGCCATGTCAGAGTCCAGCAGCCCGGCTGTGTGGAGGTGGACTCCACTGGCACGCTACCCAGCTCTACATTCATTTCAAGATCATTTTAAGGGGGTTATGAGGCTGTATAAGTTAATGATTTTAAAAAAGGCCCGAGTTACTAGTACGTCTGTCTCGGCAAGCCCAATGTGGAATTACCTTTACAATCATGTGTTCGTGGGGAAAATGGTGCAGGGCCATGTTCGGGGCAGGTGACAAGGCAGTGAAAGACAGACCTGTCAATGGGTGTCTCTGTGGGTTTGCATTTGAGACCGCTAAAGTTCAAATGGTCCCAGCTGCAGAAAGGGCCCAGGATTTGCGCGATCCGTGGGTGGTGGGAAGGTGTGAAGGGCTTCCGGTGGGGGGTGGAGAAGCCGTCCCCATTTAAAGCGACACTGCAGGCTCTGGGTGGAAGTCCCCCTAACCCGGTTGCAGGGCTCGGCGGGCGGGCGCTGGGTCTCCGGCCCGGTCTCCAGCCCAGGCCAGGCCGGCGGCTCCCAGCGCGTCCAGCCCCTCGCAGTAATCAGAAGCAGCCCCGGGCCCGGCGCGCGTGATGCACCGGGAGGGGGATGGCGGGGGGGGGGGGGGGGGGGGGGGGGGGGGGGGGGGGGGGGGGGGGGGGGGGGGGGGGGGGGGGAGGAGCCTGCGGGGGGAGGGGGCGTCTCAAGGTCCTCCCCGCACATCTGGCGCAATTGGGAGCGCTCGCCTTTCTTCCCCGCGGTTTTGTTCTCACAGCTGTGTCCATTCCGCCCGTGACCCCCCGAGTGATCCCTGACAGGTGATGAATTGGCGGCGGCGGCGCGCGGGCCAGGCCGCGGCGGGGCCGGAGCCGGAGCCCCGGAGCAGACTCTCTGGCGCCAGGCGCGTGACGCCGCCCATTCACGCCGCCCTGCAGCCTCGTCCTCCCGGCGCCGCTCAGGCGGCTGCCATGGCAACGGCGCCGTCACTCAGCGCGCGCGCCCAGCTGATCAATGCCCGCGAGGCCGAGCGGTCCCGGGCTCG